>AYEL01078063.1:0-15244 GCA_000484575.1 Olivierus martensii
AATTTCTATAAATCAAATTATTCGATATCTCGAAACTTAATTTATGTTCCCAGAAATTTTGTTTATTCTATAACTCGAATTTAAATTTGTTAGATACGATAATTACAGATTACATATTAATTTTTTATTTTTGTGTAACCAACCATCATTAGGAGAATTTGATTTTGCATAAACTGTGTTGCGTTCACCTTCATCATACTGTAATTGCCAAATTGTTAAAAGTAGCCAATATAGCCTGACATTCAGATGCACTTTGACTGGCATCACTGATCTGACGCCGGAATCGGGCATCTGACTGTTCTAACTTCAATTTTTATGTAATGCATTATTTTTAGTTCTAATTAAAGTTCTTATACTGTATTGGGCTCTTAATGAAGTGTGTTTCATGATAAACAACAGGAAAGTCTATTTTTTTATCTTATAAACACTGTTGATCCGTTGCCTGATGATATAATCAGTAGAAGTCAGTGAAATCAATTTTTTTTTGCCTAAAAAGAATAACAATAAGTGCATGAACAAAAACAGTATTTTTTACCCTAATAACATACAACTTTTTATGCTATACATTTATTATTCCTAATTTGGGTACAGATTTCATTAAAATCGGCCCTGAGAACGGATAAAATTACCGGTGTATAAAAATACTACACTTATGGTGGATAGTGTGTGTCTACGTAGGCCTATAATATTATTATACGACAATCATTTGCAGTATATTGGTAAATTTAACAGCATTTCTATAAGTCGAAATTATTTTAACATCCCTTGACAATTCGAGTTATCGAGGTTCGACTGTATATTTCCCATAGGCATAATGGTTTATTATTTGCTAATTCAGTATTTGCAAAGATTTTACAGAACGTAATTACTGCAAATAGTGAGAATTGACTGTATATATATATATTTTTTTTTTTTCCTTTCAAACTTGTATATTTTTTTATAATTTTTTATCAGAATACTGTATAGTAGATCTCTGACTTATGTGATTTCAGAAATATACAGCTGTGTGTCTTTTAATTTTTATTAAATTTCTCTATAATGCTAATAAATAATTCATTAAACAATTTAAATTTTTAGAAAAATATCACTTATAGCCTTAAATTTTCTTAAAGCATTGTTTATGATTAAAATAGATTCATAAATTTTATTTGATTGTTCTGTTTGTTAATGTTGCCAAATATCAAGACAATATATTACCACTTGCTATTATATATAATAAAGTATAAAAGCACTATAAGCAAGGTAATAACAGTTTATTAGCGGCCAAATATTATATATATTAAATTTTAAACATTATTGGACTTAGTTTTTGATTTTACATAAAATTTTTTTACATGATGTTAACCACTTAAGTTGGGGAATTATTGTATTTATTGCTGTAATAAAATTAGATTTAAAGAATTACTCTGTGATCAAAATTTAATTAAAAAGATTTTTTTGGAATATTGGGATCCCTGTCTTGTAAATTAAAAATACCCAAAGTTACATGCCCAACTACTAACAATCATTGTAATAAAATTAGATTTAAAGAATTACTCTGTGATCAAAATTGAATTAAAAAGATTTTTTTTGGAATATTGCGATCCCTGTCTTGTAAATTAAAAATACCCAAAGTTACATGCCCAACTACTAACAATCATTTAACTTACAATTGTCCTTAAGTATTGCAGACTTGGTTTTTTTCACAGTAGGAACTTTTTCTGGCCAATATACTGTATTACAACAGCCTCTGAAAACTGCATTGCTGATTGCCAATATCATTTGAAATTTAAAAATCTTTTTTAAAGTTAAACCTTAGATATTTTTCAACATAAATGAATATTTTTTATATAATTTGCAATTGAAAAATTGAAAATAATTCATATTTATTTCATTTCTATTTTTTGTAGCTTATGATATAATTCTATAATCTTTTATGTGGAAAAAAAAATTTAAATCTGTTTTATTACTCTCTATTCAAATATATACTATAACAATAAATAAATTTATGACTTAATGAAGTCGAAAGTACTTCCGTAATAAATTCTCTCTCTTTTTTCCACTTTTCGATAAGGCGCATATATTTATTTATTGTTATACCATTAATACAAGTGGAAGTTTATTTATACATTACGTATAAATATATGCAAATATTTATACATAATGAAAAATAATTTATTTTTAAGCATATATTTATTAAAAAGTTTGTTTTTAATAGACCATATTGATAAAATAATAAATACAAAAAATTAAATTTATTGGAAAAAAGTTTTCTTGTTAGAAAATAAAATGTTTTAAAAACAAAAGGCAGTAAACTATAAACAATGAAAAAAAATATCATTGTAAAGAAAATCGTTCCAACTTTAAACTATAGTTTGAGTGGCAAAGTAAGCTAGCTTGACTGCATTGAACTATAGATTGAAGTGGCAGCATTCAGATTAACAGATTTCATTCACACAGATTATTTACATTAAAAGTCTAGAATGAATTGCAATTTGGTTGTTTAAACACTTTCCTGATTGGTTGATATTAATGAGTTATCAAATTGTTAATTTCCATTGATCACTCAATTTACATCAAGTTTTTATTATATTATGTGACATCACATATGAGCTATTCAATTAATGAAATTAACTATTGAAAAATAATCAGAATTTTGTAAAACTTACTTTATTGTGCAATTAGAACTTATAGCCACTAATTCAAAATGGGTATATCTTTTTTTTTTTTACAGTTGTTTCTTTGTTTAATACTTTATATAAAAGAAATAGTTATTCAGTTTGTACAAAGAATTAAAAATGAAATGAAATATTTTTACAATCAAATAGATGATTTTTTTTTCTTATGTTTAATGCTACAATAAAAATAAATATATGAATAACTTGTATATGTATATATAATGGAAAACAAATTATTGCAATATCTGCATTTTTAATTTGATTCATATTTTGATTTCCAGTTATCTAACATATAATAAAGAGAATCTGGGACATTTATAGATCTTTTCAGATATCATATCTAAGATAAAACATTGATGATTAAACATTATTTGGTATCTGATTAATCTGGAGTGTATTATAATATAATTTAAGAAATAATCTACTGCAAATATTTTTTTATTAAATAAGCCAATGTACACAAATCATTTAAAAACATCTAGAAAATTACAAATATGAATGAGCAATTTGTTATTTAAGATGAATAAACATGAACATGATTCAAATGCTGATTGGCCAGAATGTTCTATATATGCAATTTATCATTTACAGAACAAATATAACCATAATTAACAATTGATATAAGTGATTGATTTGTATTCACAATTTATAGCAGTACTACTAAACTTTTTCGAAGTCATGGAACACTTTTGATTGTAAAGAAAATTTGCGGAACACTATATCACTAAGATCATAAAACAAACAACCAAAAATATGCATAAGCATGTACTTTACTAAAAATTATACATTATACATTAAATAATACTAAAAAAACATATATTCTTAAGAACTGTAACTAACTATTTTAGAAAAATGGAAAATTTTAAAATCAAGTTTAATGCAATGCTTGAGCTAATTGTCTTCGCAGATTTGAGCAATATCATCAAATATGCAATAAAGCTACCCTCATTTTTTCATCAATAATGGAAAATTTTAAAATCAAATTTAATGCAATGCTTGAGCTAATTGTCTTTGCAGATTTGAGCAATATCATCAAATATGCAATAAAGCTACCCTCATTTTTTCATCAATATTCCTAATTCTTTTGTGTTTTTTATGTTCATTAATGTTGAAAAGCTTAGCTCACACAAATATGATGTCGAAATTTGTGGCAAAATCACAAGTGCTTTTGTGGGTAAGCATGCTTAGTAGTTTATTCGAAAATGCAAGTTGAATCTTGTCTACATTATAAAATATGTATCTCATAGTTCATTAACGCCTGGAATACACTATACCAGAAAACTGAAACTGAAACTTTGCTCATTTCAGTTTATATGTTATGTTTCAGGTTACTTTCAGTTGTTAAGGCCTGGAATACACTATACCAGAAAACTGAAACTGATAACATAAACTGAAATGAGCAAAATTATGTTTCAGGTTACTTTCAGTTTCTGCTTAAGCTCCACATAAAGTTCTGTCAACTTGTTTATACAGCACCATCTAGTGTCCATATACATATTCAAGTTAGAGGATGCATCATGACTGATAGTCTGCCTCTCTAAACTACGACACCAACAAGTAAATTAAGAAGCAAAACATCAAAATTATATGTCATTACCTTTTTTTAAGATTTGTATAATTTATTTTATTTAAAACAGTGAAAATATTAATAAAATAAGAACTTTTTATTATTCATAACATTAAATGTGAAGAACCTAAAAGTACTATCAGCAGTAGAGACATCATAACTTAAAAACTTATAAACATTCATAACAGTGAAAGACTGTTATAGAATGTTTATGTTTTGGTAATAGTATGTGTTAACCTGAAGATGACCGTAATTAGTCGAAAACGTTTGTTATAATTAAAAGAACCTAAAAGTCTTGAACCCAAAAATTTTTCTTGGTCTGTGCACCACCATCTTATCTACTGAATACTAAACTCTGGCTATGTATTTAGACCTAAAACTGAAAAGTCAAATTTATTTATACTATACTTTCAGATGAGTTTCTGGACAGGCATGGCATACAAACCGGAAGCTGCATCACTTTCAGTTTCAGGCATGTTTTCAGGTGTAGTGGATTCCAGGTCTAACGAAAATCTTTCTTGGTCTGTTCACCGCCATCTTATCTACTGAATATTAAACTCTGATTGGCTATGTACTTAGACCTAAAACTGAAAAGTCAAATTTATTTATACTATACTTACAGGTGAGTTTCTGGCCAGGTATGGCATACAAACTGGAAGCTGCATCACTTTCAGTTTCAGGCGTGTTTTCAGGTGTAGTGGATTCCAGGTCTAAGGTCATTCAAGTAGGCTTTGCTTTCATAATTTTATGGAACATCAGTGTTTCAGAGAACATCGGTTAAGAACCACTGATTTATAGAAATGATGGCAAGAAAAGTTAATTCTCTACATATGAAACAATTTTAAATGAATTATTGTACTGTGTAAGTTTATCATATTTTTAGGATTTACTTTTACTTTTTCAGAGTTTGCTTGTCATATGTTGTTTTAATTATCTTTGCATAATAATTAAGATTTACTTTTACTTTTTCAGAGTTTGCTTCTCATGTCTTGTTTTAATTATCTTTGCATAATAATTATTTAAACATTAATTTTTAATCAAAGTTTCATCAATTTACAGAAATAACTGCTGAATGAGTTAAAACAGAATCTGATGACATCGCATATCAGTCTGCTACATTTACTCCCTTAACTGAATCTGATGATTATAAAGATCTGTCAATCTCATTTACAACAGCTACTTCTACTCATTCAGGTATTATTAACAAGTTTTATAAAATATAAACTTTTGTTAATAAAGAAAGAGTTTATATTAATTATAGATAAAAATATTAAAAAATTTATCCAATCAAATGATTTTTTTTATAAAACTTTCATATAAATTTAATAAGAAAGTTTTAAAATATATTTTTTTAAATTAAAAAATAGCTTTCTTCTTGCTTCTTTCTTTAGATATACCAATGATTTATGTATGATTTGAAGAAATTCAAAAATCCAGAAATTCAAATTCTGAATCTTCGGATATTAATTGAAATACTCTTATCATATGTTTGTTTGATAAACAGTATCTAATGATTAGTGACTTAATGACTTTTTGTGGATTATT
Source organism: Olivierus martensii (assembly GCA_000484575.1). NCBI lineage: Eukaryota > Metazoa > Arthropoda > Arachnida > Scorpiones > Buthidae > Olivierus > Olivierus martensii. The sequence continues at coordinate 5,770 of AYEL01078063.1, forward strand.
GCAATGTGGTTTTGGTAACGTTGTTATTATAAAAGAAAGCAAAAGACCTTTTAAACTATTAAAATTAGATACATCAGACAGATAATGAACAAAGACAATAAGTACTGACTAGAAGGAAGTTTATAAAACAGTATTTGTTGGTCTATGTCTGTTTGTATTTGACAGTGATTTATAGATCCAATGGGTGAATTATCTATTGAAATCATCTGCAGCTCCAATGGAAAAATACCAGCCAATACTTGTTTTATAGATTACAGACGAGTACTGAATGATATTTATCAGTTACATTAATTGGACTAATACCTATTTACTTAAATATTTACTTGCAGTTTTTTTAACCATAATTTTATAACCTAAATAAAGGTTACATGATTTAAATGAGAAAAGAATTATAAAATATTATGGATCCCTTTAGAAAAAGTTTGCACTCTCCTTGTTTGGTTATGAAATTTTCTGAGAGCTATATTGCCTCAGGTCATTGAATGAAAGTGGAATTTTGAGGAGATTGATGCCATAGATTCCATGTCTTCATATTCACTCCCCTATATCCCAAGGATGTCAAACCATGCTATTGCAACTCTTAACTGCTACAGGAATTAGAAATTGGAGTTTTTTGGCTTTGCTAACATAAAGCATTCTCAGAAATCAGACTATATAACATGGCAGTGTGTAGAACAATAAATTTTTTAAAATTGCAATAAAATGAATAATTTTTGTACTTATTATTGATATTTGACTTATATAAAGTTTTGTATTTCTGTTTTAACTATTTTGTGATTACTTCCAGATTTTTTTTTTAAGTATTAGTAGAAATGATGAAGAAAAACCATATGACTTATCAGTTTGATTTATTGAGTTGCCTGTTTTAACTATTTTGTGATTACTTCCAGATTTTTTTTTTTTTTAAAGTATTAGTAGAAATGATGAAGAAAAACCATATGACTTATCAGTTTGATTTATTGAGTTAAAAACATTGCAGAGACAAAAAAGGATCAAAATAATTAATGTATCTCTCTGAAATTTTTAGGGTAGACTTAGAATATATTTGATAAAATTTTTTATGTAATAATAATGCAAATTTTGTTAACATTTTATTTTTATAGTTTTTCATAGAAAACTAAACAATGACTTCTGGAAATTTTTGATCCCATATACCCATATAAAGTGTAATTAGATAAATTGGATGAAAATATTCTGAATATACACAGTTTGAGGGTTCTGATGATATATAATACTTGTCTTATGAAAAAATGCCTCCAATGCAATAATTTATAAATTTATGAATAATTAGTATTCATTACTGAGGCAGCTTGAAATTCATAATATTGCAGATAAGGAGTTACCAGATAATAAAAATAGCAATATTATTGATTGCTATTTTTATTTAATTTAAATAAAATTCTAAGGTTATTCATATTTCAACTCAAAATGGTAATAAGGCTCTTCAAATATCAACATAACAGTACTTGCTAATTCATGGAACAAATTTTACAAAATATGGTATTAAATGTGTGAAATATTCAAGGATATTTTTTAAATTTCATGGTAAAGTTCAGGTGTGTGAATTATTTGAATAAATATGGTATTTACTATTTAATAAATTTATGATGAATATATCATCATTACAATTGATTTTGACTTATATAAAATACATTGTTAGAGTTTATTCTTTATAATACACTAAACACTTAGTTTACATAAATTAATTGAGAAGAGAGTTGTTGATAATGTATATGAAGTAAGAATATTATAAATTTCCAATGTGATAAAAAAATGTCTAGGTATAAATTTTAATATATTGAATTATACTACTATAGTATTTAAATAGGAGAGAGTTGTTGATAATGTATATGAAGTAAGAATATTATAAATTTTGAATGTGATAAAAAATGTCTAGGTATAAATTTTAATATATTGAATTATACTACTATAGTATTTAAATAAATAGATTTTTGTTATATAATTTTGAATTTATTCTACTGCTTTTGAAATTTATCCTATGGCAGAGATATTTAGTTCAAGCTTTAGCTGAATATTTATTTCAATATGTAACTTTCAGCTAAAATATACATTTAGTGCATCTCTAATGGATATACTTTAAGGAGTTTATAGTAAATATTATAAGAGAGATGATTTGTAAAATGATAATTGATAGGAAGACGAAAGATGAATGGTAGAATAATGAATCATTCTTGTTACATTCCACTTTATTGTAATAAACTTAATGAATACAAAAATACAAGAACCAGACACAAAAAGGATAATTTTTATATCTGGTTCTTGTATTTATTTAAATACCAATGGTTGATAAATTCTATAGTTGGCCAATGCAATTGAAAAAAAAGATTTGATTCCCAGACCATTGATCAGGGACTCAAAACCTTTATTTAATTGCATTGACCAATCACAGAAGTTATTGATGACATTGCCCTCATAGTGTAAGTGGTTGTAAATTGCATCACCTTTATGTCTGATACAATTAATGAAGAGAATAAGCAAGGAAATCATAAAAGCATTCATTATTTGTATAATTAAAATAATGATAAACATCCAAATAACAGAATTTTTTCCGGAAATCTGCAAATAAATCCGTAATAAACAACCTGAAATTTCTACAGAAGAATATGATGCGGATTTACCATTGCAGTTCTTCATGTAATGAAGGCGTGTCAAACTTATTTAATTGAAGGGCCATTTAATGAGCTTGTATAAGATTACCGCGGGCCACATCACATTTACAATTTTTTTAAATCATATTTTGAATCGAGGTTCCAGTAATATAGATAGAATAATTGAAAACATTATGTATTAGTACAATAATCCAAAATTGTTGCATAATTGCTTTTAATTATACAATTTTTTTTAATTTAGTCCTCGCTATCAATCTCTAGTTTTCTATTTAGCGTTAAAAACAATATTTTTGTACAAAACCTAGAATTTTCATTAAAATTTTATATATTCAAATATTCATAACTGCTTACATTTTTTAAAATAAGTTATAATACAAGTCAATCTTTAACAAACCTGTTAGCGCATTCTTTACAAACGTCCGTCACAGAAGAATTGCTTTAAATTTGTTTATTGTATTTGGCTATCCCAAAAAATAATAGGTTCCTATTTATACTTTTTAGTAATTTTAGGGAGAAAATTTCCCACAAAAATATGTAAGTCTTGAAGAGCAGCACTTATTTTGTGTCACCTGAAAGATCACTGTCGTCTGTGCAAATATGTCCGACAACGCCAATCAAAACAAAGAAACTTATGCAATGCCTTTCGTTAAAATCAAACTAATGTATCATAGTATATGACATAGCTACGATGCGACAGTTGTTTCCTAATATCTTTGTAACATATTGTTCTAGTTTTTATTTTAGCTAAGAGCGTTGAGGGCCACAAAAAATCACGTCGAGGGCCGCATGCGGCCCGCGGGCCGCCAATTTGACACCCCTGTTGTAATGAAAGAGAAAAGGAGGTAGACTACATTAAAACAATAACTGCTTTTAAAAGACAAAATAAATCTTTAAAAGTAATGCTGCAAACTGCTAAACGACGTCGTAATGACGCTATACAACATTATAAATAAATGAAATTTAATTATGTAGATTATCCCTCTTTCTATTAGAAACAAATGATACATTCCAAAGTTTTGTTTTGTATATTATGTATAAAAAACCATTTACAAATAGTAGAGAGAGTATAATAATACATGATGTCTAAAAGGAATAAATTAAAATTATAATGTGGCATCTTTAATTAGCCATTTAGTTTTTATAAACTTTATATCAAATTTATAATAGCAACCTTAACAATGACAGTGCCATCTGGTGATATGATATTGGAAACAGAGGAGTTGTATTACTTCCCTCTCTATTACCATGCCTTTAGTATATTATTCGAAATGCAAATCAGTGTCTTCAAGTCCTCGTCGACATCTGCCAACAGAGTTTCATTGTTCAAATTTTTCAGTTCCAGCTCGATATGACTAAAAAATTTTTAGTCAGAGATATTTTTAAATATAAAATGTTTATGCTTAATTATTCGAAAAATATGGACTGTAATGTAACATATTCGGAAATACTTTTGTTATAAAATGTAAGACATAGACTACATCTGGTTCTATGACATTTATATTCAATTGTTTGAAAGTTTATTTAAAAATTAAAAACATGTTAACAAAATGCCAGTGTAATTTCTATTTTCTATTATTTTATGTACTTTTTTAATTTTATGTAAAATCAGAGGAAAAAAAATTTAAATAGAAGAAGGAGACGATCTTCAAATTTATCACATCACGGTCAGGAAGTCATGCTTAGTGTGATAAAAAATGACTTATAGGAGGAAAAAGGTGAAAAAGTTTCGAAATAGAGTAACAAAATTTATAGATGCCCCTTTTAAGAAGTCATGCTTAGTGTGATAAAAAATGACTTATAGGAGTTTCGAAATAGAGTAACAAAATTTATAGATGCCCCTTTTACATAATTTTTGTTTTCGTTTTTGACGTATCCATTCACGATTGTAATCATGCATATTGAATAAGCTTGACGTAAAATCACCATAAAATTATCTTTAAAATGAAAGACTCTATGAAAAATAGTGCGATGTAAAAACATGCACAAATTGATGTTGAATAAAATTTTATAGAAGTAATACAGGCAAGACATCTTTTATCCTTACTTTAATGCTTACTACCAGCTAGTGATATATAATATCAAATATCATAAAATAAAAATTGGGCCCATAGAGCCCTACAAAAGGGTTGCAAGATAAAAAAAGAGGATATGTAGGGACATGCCCATTCTGATTATGAACAATATTCTATATCATAATTCTAAATATCCTCTTTAGATTTTAAACGAAAAAGGTACATACATACACATATAATCTGCATTTTATGTGTTATTATATAGGTTTACATTAAAAATATTGATGAAAATCCAAAAAATTTAATCGAAAATACTTATATACTAGATTAAAATTTCATTAGAAAAAAATATAGATAAAACTTTTAACTGCGGTGTCTTTCTGATGAATAATCAGGGCCGGATTAAGACCCTTTGGGATCAGTAGGCATTTTAAAAAATTTTCAATAATTTTTAATCTACATTTGGTATCCCTAACCACATGCTTACTGTGCCTAGTAAATAATTCGGCCCTGTGAATAATATCATAAAAAAGCTTTAAAATAATTACCGTTTAGTATAACTATTGCTTTATTGTAATTAACACCATATAAGAATTCATAATTTAATAATCATATAACTTAACAAAATTGATCTCATAAAATTTGGATGTTTTACATTTCGCTTGAGATTTAGGGGCATACTGTAACAGACAAACATAATTTATCCCTTTATTTGCAACTACCTGTATTTAAAAATGGCAGATGTTAAAACTTGAAATATTTCTCCCTAATAACTTTTGAAATATAGTACTGTATTTGATTAATTTTTATAAAATTTCAGAATAGTCAAGCCATTAAAGTCGAATTTTAAACAAAATCCATTATCTCTGTAAATTTTCCGTGAAAAATGACGAGTATAAAATAAATATATTCCGTTATAAAAGTTGTAGGGATAATGCAGGAAAGCCATACCATTACCTATGGCATAAAGGCTAGTGTCATGTGTTGTTAACAATAAAAAATAAAAATCTTAATAAATGTAAGGATAAATCACCCAAATCTTCAATCTTCCGAGATAAAGATGAGAAAGTGATGAGTGATGCACTATCCCTACAACTTAAGAACGGAATATACTTAGTATTTTACAGCGTATCATCTATAAGGAAGTAACAGCCATAATAAGACTACACAAAGAAAGTAGAAGAATAAAAATTTAACGAGGAGTTTATCAAGGATATAACATCTCACAGAATCTATTCACAACCGACTTAGAGAAAATATTACCATTCATTATTTTAAACTTTACAACAATAACAGTATTTTATAGGATAAAAAATTTGAAAAAAATTATATAAGCGGATTGTATAAGTAAAACAAAAAAATTTAAGTTAATTTAATTTATTATTTGAATTAATGATGTTTTCCTGTGTTACGAGCTTAGATTGTTGGTTACGAATTATGGCAGAAATTAAATTATGTAAAATACATAGTTGTTAAAAAATCTTTATGCTAATGAGAGGAGGAACTGAGTCCTTTGATTCCCATATAAATATAAATAAATAATTATTCAGAAATAAATTGAATACAAGGAGTTAAGATAGATTATAATGTATTTTTGTTGATAAATACTCTAACAAATGCCTTACTGTTATTTTTCTATACTTATACACTACAGAAATTATTAAGTTATGCATATTTATTGTATGATAAATTCAGGTACATAAAGTTTATGTAAAAATGAAGAAATACTCTACTTTTCAATCGTATCTGTGACATCAATACTAAATCCTCTTAGACGATAATTATATATAACTTTCTACAAAAATTTTTTATTTTACTGCACCCGAATAGCATTAAATCTGCCATGTGGTAACATCACTGATTCTCAGGAAAGAAAAATTTCTCTTTTTAACTTGTACAGTTCGTTCCAAAAAACAAAAACTCTATATATATATAAAAAAACTCTATATATAGTTTATATATAATATATGGCGGCAAACAAATGCGGTATATTTATACTAGCATATTAAAATTTTAAAAAATAAATCTGTAAACATCATATTCATAATTACCAATATTCAAAATTTAAAAAATAATAATGGAGGCTTAATTACTCGTTTAGTTACGACTATATAATGCTGCATTTTGCCAAAATTAATAACAACATAGATTAATTTGTAAATAATAAATTGAAACATTCCTAATAAATGCTCAAACTCTATTTTCGGAAAAAATGATTGAACAGCTGTCATTAAGCCTGCCTAACCCTGTTGCTTAGAAAAAATATATGGAATCGTCCAAAGCTCCACAAAATCGAATTGGCGCCTGAACCAATTATCTCATTGGTTTGTAAGTATTGTAAGGAAGCCGAACATCTTCCGCTTAGGTGACTACCTTTATGGAACGAACTGTACAGCTATTTTCCAGTAGATAGTATCTAATGAGGTCAAGAAATTTCAAGGTAATAACTTTATATTCATGAGAGTGCTCACTGTACATGAAATGAGCAGCAAGAAGTTGTTTTTACAATGACGTATTTAAATTCAATAAAAACTTCTGGGATTTTCCTTATCAATTAGTATAGATTTAAAATGTGGAATGATTATCATGTTTTAAAAATAAGCTACTAGAAATTGATTATTCAACGACTTTAAATTAATAATTTAGAAAATAATTGGCAGGAGACTAATTAAAAGTTATCAAATTGGCGAATATGTTTTAATTGACAGGATAAACCTTATGCCAAGCGATCACGATTTTTTCATTTGAATGGCAAAGAAGACGGTTCCCAGTGAAATCAGCATTAGGAATCATGATAAATAAGGTTCAAGGCAAATCTTTGGATTCAGTTGAAGCTTATTTAAGAGAAAATTTATATTTTCATGGTTTTTTAATATGTTGTAGCATCAGGAGTAATTGCTTCAGATGATATGAAATTTTTTCATTCCAGTTGTCCTGAAAATTCCAGTTAATATCACATATAAAGAAGTATTGTCGTATACATTTTTCTCTGTCTTATTAATTAAGAGAAAGAAAAATTTTTCTAATAATTTCGCTAAATTTTCAAATCATTAAATTATTACATTAAAATTATTCACGGATCATCAGTCTATACTTTTATTGCTGGCGTAGCTGTGTCGGGTTTAATAATAATTATATTAATATGAATTAATTTCTTTAAATAATATTTCAATATACTATATTTGAAATAAACACCAAAGTTGTATAGATAACTCATACTACTACATTTATGAAACTAGTTATACATTTCTAACTTAAAAAGAAAAATTTTCTTAAAATATCAACTAATTGTTTGCTTTGTCCTTCACAAAATATTAGAAAAGATAAAAATCATATCATTAAAACTTTTCTTGGAAATAATTGCATAATAATATCTAAATCCTATATATAATAAAAAATCTAATAATTCTATGTATTTTCATAGAATTTTTCCATACTTTCTCACTATTGAGATTGCTTTGTACTAATTTAACTGCAATCTGTTTTCCAGAATATTAATCTAAAATATAAGTTAAGATTGTTATAATTTTTCAAGAAAATTGCAGGTACATTGCAAAAAATTTTTGAAAATAACTTATTGTTAAATAGTTTTACTAACTCAAAAATATCAGTTTTACCTATTGTACAGTATGGACTATTGAAAAAGGGTTCTCGGAAACGTATTTAATCCTCCACTAACCTTTTGCATAAAATCTAATAATTTGCGTTTTATTATTATAAATAATCTTAATAAATATAGTCCTTTTTTTCTATGAGCACTAGACCATTATTTGTCTTCATTTTTCCTTGATTTAACAGTGATTAAAAGCTATAATAGATGCGTTACAATAATTTATCACATTATATTGCTTCCTATCTTTCATTAATATTTTAATTGCAGTTTCATTTAAATTAATTATTATTACTTTTTATTAAAACTTGGTTCATTTAATTTCCTATAATTTTATGAATAATTTCCTTTAGATAATTTTTAATGTATTTGAAATGATTGCCAAATCGATACTGACTACTGATTACTACTATATTTATGAAATTGGTTATAAAAATATTTTTAATCTATGTAGATTTATTTATTTTTAATATAATTTGGCCATCATTATTGCAAAATCATTGAAGTAAGATTGTAGTAAGTCAGGATCTTCTGTATTTGACAGAAAAAAACAAACTTACTTTGTTTAAATTAAAATATAATAAGTTTCACTAGAATAAAAAAATGCTAAATAAAAGCATATAACAATTTTGTCATAAATCCATCTTCACTACAATATTCTAAAACTGAACTATCCAACAAGATTTAAATAGATTCTATTTTAAATGAGTTACAATCTGTATGGAATAGAAAGAGCTTTGGTAAACTAATCCTGTTTTCTAATTGATTTTTACTATTATTTTAATTTTAGAAGATCAAGTGTTTTCTATCAAAGAAAGTGAGTATTACTGAGTATTACGAAATTATTCACAGCACTTAAGCAAGGAACTATCAAACTTTATTCTGGTATGAAATTATTCACAGCACTTAAGCAATAATGAATAAAGTTTGATAGTTCCTTGCTTAAGTGCTGTGAATAATTTCGTAATAACGTAAAGCAAGAGGTTTTTCCATAAAGTTTATTACTGAGTATTATTTTTCATTTTGATTGCTATATACTAATAATCCAAAATTATTCAAGAAATCACAGAAAATTAAAATCTATGATTTTGAGATATTTTGGAGATTATTAGTGTGTAATATGTTAAATATTGCATTTCCACAATTACATTCATATAATGGAAACATTTCAACAATATAATTGATTTATTGATATGTAAAAGATCACTAATAAAAATACCGTA
>AYEL01078066.1:0-43906 GCA_000484575.1 Olivierus martensii
CCCTACCCCTCGTTGCTAGCGAACTACATAATGGATGATCCCTCCGCCAGCACATTAGTGCCTACGTTGACGAGGAAACTACTGCATGCTGAAGCAGAGTATTGTAAGGAAGCCGAACATATCTGATGAGGTGACAAACTTTTTGGCCGGAGCTGTACATAAAATAGTACTATCTCTATAATGCACAAAGAAAATATATTCTATATAACTGTGAGAAAAAAATAAAATAATAGCAGACTATAATATTATATATTTCAGCTGTTTTTTGACAATTCTCCAATGGGTGGAGAGAAGGAATAAATATATCATTTGTGCATTGTAAGGCTGGATTCATACTGGCCTTGCAACTGCAACATGACTGTTGCTATAGAAACAATCCCATCAGGCCTTGCTTCACAACTCTTCACTGTGCCCACAACAATATTTAACTTACGGAATATTGTTGTGGTCGTAGTGGATACATCATTACGATAGCCAATAGAAAGGAGGCATTTGTTTATGTATGTATTTTTGAATCACCATATGCTACATCAGCTCTTATTTGCTTTTGTTTATGCAGTTACTATCAGTTGATTTGAAAAATTGTAAAGCTGGTCATGATCAATATGCATGTTCTGGCACAAGCCGACAGTTGCAGTCGCAGTCACAAGGCCAGTGTGAATCCAGCCTAATAAATGACTAAAGGTTTTTCCCCCCCTGCTACTAACCTGTACACTTTTGGCAGGACTCTCTCTCTCTCCTTATGCCTTCCTATACTCTTCTTATTTCATCATTCATTCTTCAAAGGATTAAACCTCTGAGTATACTTTGTATTTCTTTCAACAGATGAAAATATTTTCTAATAATGTTTGATATTATTATTGTCAAATGGATGTCTATGTGTAGAAGCATATTTGTGAGTTTTTTAATTTGTTTAAAATGACCTGTGGATTTATGCAAGACATCCATTTGACAATAATAATATCAATGTGTAGAAGCATATTTGTGAGTTTTTTAATTTGTTTAAAATGACCTGTGGATTTATGCACAGATTTCCTAAGGATTTATGCATAGATTTTTTAAGGATTTATGCATAAGTCCTTAGGTTATTAAATGTTTATTAAATAGGTATCATTTTGCTCTGATCATGTTTATTTTTATTGTCTTCTCTCTTACTGATTATGATAAATTATATCTTTGTTTTCTTTTTATAATCAGATCATTATATTTGTCAATATTTTTTAATTCATTCATTTTCTAATGTAAATAAATAATCATATAAAATGAAAAATTTTTCAATATTCATCAATTTTGACTGAAATTTTAGAAATATTTTAGTCAGAAAATAAATAGTATCCATGTAGCAAACAAACACCTCAGTTAAAAACTATCTAGGAAAAATCTAAATCTGGATTTCATAGTATCGAAGTTTTACTGTACATCAATTACTTTCAATGTTATATACAGAAATTACCTTTAAAATTCATAGAATTATTTACTTTTAATACAACATATACAACAAAATTTTTTCATGTAAAAAGTTGTAATTAAATCTAAAATCCACATGATACAACTTTTATATCATTAACAAAATGAACAAGTGTTTCAATAATTTTAATTAATATAATAATAGAATTATAAACTTGTTATAATATATTATAATACTATTTTAGCATCATCATTTTGTGTTACTTAAACTTATGGTATTCATTGTACAAGGAAATATATTCCAATTAGAACCGCAGGAACTCTGACTTATAAGAGTTGAGTTCTTGGCAATGTCCTGTAAGTCAAATTTATTAACATGAATTATTTCAGAAAATATTACAGTAAAATAAAAACATTAAACACTGTATAGCATAACTACAATGCAGCACCTACAATATAACTATTGCAATATGATGCACATGTACAATCTACATCATACCACAGCATAAAAAAGTTGAGTATTTCTAATCTGAAATGGTTGGAACTGAGTGTTCTGGATTTTGGAATACATGAAATAGGGAATTGAAGAGAAGTGAGAAAATATTTAGATTTATTCTTTTTTCTAGCACTTAGGTAGGATATAAACATCTTTATTATAGTTATTTTACAGTTACAGAAACGTTTTCGGTCTATCCGACCTTCATCAGCTGTATCTAAACTATATACAGTCAAACCTCTTTAAGCTGCCCCTCTATAAACTGCCACCCTCGTTATTTGCCTGATGAAAGCCAATAACAAATCTTCTCCTTTATGTTAAAACATGAACTTCCCTCTATAAACTGCCCCTCACTAATTGCCAACCGCCACTCATTTCTGGAGGCAAAACCATTTCATTAGTAGACAAATCAGTTGTTTAAACCGCCAAAACAATCGAATGGCAAGGTCAACCAACACAAATAGAAACACTAGAGAAGATGGCAATTAAGTAATTTTATTTTAATAATAATAATAATAATAATAATAATAATATTTATTTAAACTATTAGGGGAATTCCCTGTAGATTAGTGTTCCTGATTTCCCGGCTTTTTTTCATTCCCGAGAACATAAAAGTCATTCCCGGGAATCCCGAGATGCATTAAAATTTAATAAAATCTATAAAAGTAGTTATTTATAATTAATATTAATAAAAAATACATAAAAGAAGGATATTAATAATTCCAAAATTTATATTCCTTTATATATGACTAATTTACAATTCGAACTACAAAATGCAAATAAAATATTCATCACTCATTTTTAAAGTATGATTTGAGGAAACATAAGCAATCAATGCTCTTATCGCTCAGCCTAGTTCTTAGCTTTGTCAATAAACAAACAGGCAACAGAAAATGCTCTTTTTGCTTCACCTGATGATGGAGGAATTGTTTTCAGAGCCTGGCCCAGTTTTATAATACTTGATGATCGATTTCCTATTGACTCAAATAACTGTAATTCTTGCTTCACAATCTTGCTCAAGCTAGAACTCAGGCTAGTTGAACAACGTAAGACCTTTGTCTTTCAGTTCAATTGCTTTTTTAATTTTTCGTTTAACCTCATTGGTTTCTCTCCCAAATTTCCCATATTCTCTTCTTCACAAGTTAAGTAGGTAATTCACAATCACTTTTTGAATTACCTACTTAACATTATAATAAAATTTAATTTAAAATATAATGCAAATTTTATGTTGACTTCATAAGAAGGAAAAGAAGTAAACAAACTAAACAAGTTGCCAACACGTATCATACTCATAGATCAATTAGATATAATCTAAAGATGACAACACCTGTCATACTCACAGATCAATTAGGTATAATCCATGATCAGATGTGAGTGCAACTCTGATAGTAAACCACTCCCACATGCTTTTCCATATTGCCAATTATCAAATTTTTTGATAAATAACTCTCGTACAGTCTTTGGGATTATATTAAAAATTATATTTTATAATTTTTTGTATCTGCACATTAGTACCCGGGAATTCCCAGGAATACAAAAAGTGTGAAAATCTTATCATTTCCTGGGATCCCAAGAAAGAAACACTACTGTAGATAAGAGAGGATACAATATTAGTGGATATGATGCAAATTGTTGTTACGTAGAAATAGTTTTTTAAAAATCTACATAATTTAGCATAACATATTTTCTGGGAGACTAATTTTATGATTTACAGTTAGAATTTTGATGATTACAAATATTACAGTAGATTAAAACTGGATTATTGATGCTTGGAGTTTGATTTGAAACTCCAAGATTGCCTAAAGGAAACATATTTAATTAATGAAATAAATTAAAAACAAAAAATTGATACCATAATCCAAGATGGAAAAACAAAAATATGAAAAAAATATTAAATTACATTGTCAATTTTTTTTTGAAATTTATTTCATTTAATCAAACATGCTTCCTTTATGTTCTTTGAAAAAGCACTATTATAAAATTGGCATTTTTCTCTTAAATGTAGAGTTTTGGGGCTTAAGTGTATAAGAACTTTTTCATTATTTTGATGCAAGAAAATCATGGATTGATTTAGTCCCAACCATTACTAAGACTGTATATAATATATATTGTACATTAATATAACATATATAAAATTAAAATATTTACAGATAGCCCCTGACTGATGCAAATAATTGGAACTGAAGGTTTTTACTTTAGCCAAAAATTCTGAAGCAAAAACTATTAGAACTCATGGAATACTGTAATTATATCTATACCATATTATGATGCAAAATTGCTCTCTGACTAAAAATGAGACAATCCTGTATATATGATATCATACCAATATTATGATATTTAAGATCAACAAACAACACATCAAACATAAATAAATAAAGTAATATAATCTTTTAAATGTTATAAACTAACATATTCAGACTTGTATCTTGCAAATACAGGTGCACACCACAATTATGGCACTTATATTACAGACCAGTATTGTAAAGTGAATTTCACTATAAAGCGAATCAAAGCCTTTTTCATTTGTTAGTGCATATTTACACTATCATTCATTAAGTGTGCATAGTGCAAAGCCTAAAAACACTTGGCCAGATGACCCTGTGTTAAAGTATTTACTTACTTCTTTGAAAGCTGGGTTCAATTCTGGATCTCGCATCTCCATTTTTCAGGAAAGGTCTGGGCCTGTGTTAATTTATGTCAGAGATGCACAGACTTATTAAGACCAAGAGCTGCATAGACTCACAGTGGCTTGTAGGAGGGCTGCCAAAAAACTACAAAAGTGTGAAAACAGCATGATGTTTTATAGAACATCATGCTGTTTTCACACTTTTGTAGTACACTGTTTTCACACTTTTGTAACAGCCCCGATGTTTTATAGAAAATTTTATTTATATAATTGTAAAATTTAAATTTAAAATGCTAATTCAAAATTGTAATTTAAAGATAATTAAACAATTAAAGATTAATCATAACAAAAATGGAACTATTCGACAGTTCCGTGTCTTTGGCTTGTGGGAACCATCTCATGTTCCTTGTTCACTTCCGCAACCAAAGACATAATATAAGTAACAAATTCCTGGTCAGAGAACTAGAGGGGAAATCCAATGAGAAACTTAGCCATCAAAGATGTAGGTTTGATGGGAATATGAAACTCGTCCCGTCGGGGACGACAGCTGACGAAGACGAAGATAGATGATGACGACAACGGGAAATGACAATGACAATGATGACGATAGTGACAGCCAATAGCGAGCAAAGAACAAAAGCAATGGACAACAATCACTTTGGTGAACTGTGTTAATGAACTGTTTTAAGTGGACTATAAGAACTTTGAAGTTTGGGACAGCTGACAGAGACGAAGATAGACAATGATGACAACGAGAAATGACGACGACAATGACAATAGTGACAGCCAATAGCGAGCAAAGAATGGAAGTGATGGACAACGATCACTTTGGTGAACTGTGTTAATGAACTGTTTTAAGTTGAACAAACATTATAACAAAAATTTTTAAACATTCGAACAAATTAACAAAATAGAATATTTACATACGTATACATAATACTTGTCATTAAATTCAAATATACTATCTAATTAAAGATTGTATCATATAAACATTTAAATAACATATACATTCATAAGATCATTAATAAAATTAGAAAAATATTACAATAACTGGTTGCTGTATAATCCATAGTTTAAGACATCCTATCAAGATAGACAAGGATAGATGCGAAGGCATCGTCGTCCCCTGTCTTTTCGTCACCCCTACAGACGGAGGATAATGTTCACAGTCTATTGAGTGCGCACCATTTCCATGCTTCCGGTAATAGAACCGGGGCTGATCTTATGAATGTATATGTTATTTAAATGTTTATATGATACAATCTTTAATTAGATAGTATATTTGAAATTAACGACAAGTATTATGTATACGTATGTAAATATTCTGTTTTAAGTTGACTATAAGAACTTTGAACTTTGGTATTAATAGTAGTGTTAAACAGGGTTGCAGAGTCGGATAGTAAATGATCCGACTCCGACTCCACCTTTTAAAAAAATCCGACTCCGACTCCCTAAAATTTGTAAGATCTGACTCCAACTCCTGCATAGTTAACTTTAATATTTTATTATTGCAAGTGAGTCTTCTGGCTATTTATTAATTTTATAGCACTTTGGCCCATACTTTCTTACAATTTTTAAGAGATATTATCCAAAATTTGGGCTGTATATAGGTTGTTACAATTTACAATATCAACAACTGAGATAACAATTAGCAACTTTAATACACTCTTATCTTGATGTGTAAGAGTACTAGCCACTAGGCCTATGAGTTAGGCTATAGGACTATATTTTAATCATTAATCAGAATCCTATGCCTAAGTTTCAGTTTGGCTTAGACCACAACACTTTCCATAAAATAGACTAAATATGGCTCCAAAAGGCAAAAATTTATCACTTAGAGTTGAGACTCACAAATTAACTAAAAACATCATAGGGGCCTTTTCATAAATTTAGATAATTGATATTATTCATAATTTACTATCATTAGCCTTAAATTGTTAGAAATGATATATATATCACTAGCTCTAGGTAAATAGGGACTTAAGGAGTCGGGAGTTGTTTGTTTTTTTCCGACTCCGGGCAGTTTTAAAATCTGACTCCGCCTCCTGACTCCACCCTAAAACCTCCGACTCCCCGACTCCGACTCTGCAACGCTGGTGTTAAAATGTGAAATGTGAAAGAATTGTACAATCTCTCCCAGGTATGTGCGTGGTTGGTAGCAGAACTCTCTCTCTGCAAAAATGTTTAAATATTAGTTTTAAGAATCATTTTATTGTATTGCTTTAATTCAGATCATCACTTTGCTTTTGTTCACCACATTGCTTTATGCTTTATGCTTGTTAAATCGCTTTATGCTTTTTTATATTGTTAATTAAAATTTAGTTATTTGTTGTAGTGCACTTATGTGAGTCAATTCAGATCCTGGACCTCTGCGTCACAGATCCATGTGCCAAAATTTGTGTTAAGGTCTTTCTTTTCTTTTCTTTTTCTTTTGAATTTCTTTTTGCATGTAAATGCTTAAATATGCAATATTCCTTCCACTCCCTGTTGCTAATCAACCGATGGAATGGTTGCAATCCAAATTGTGGCCTACAATGATCAATAACTGAAGTAATGACTCAATCAGTTTTTGCGTATTGTACGAAAGCAGAACCTTTTCCGCTGATGTCAAAACCTTTCTGTCATAGACTGTACATTAATCATAACACTATGCAAGTTACTGGGTAGTTTGTGAATAGTTGGAAATAAACCATGAATTTGTTCTCTTTTGTGAGAGTTATTTATAAGACATATGCTTTTACATACTGTGTTATCTCAAAAAAGGAAACATTTCAGAACTAATGTTTATATGGACTTGCTTTGTTTCAATGAGTAGCATCTTTGATTTAAATTTAGTCAAACCTTTTAGGAACATCTATTATTATATATATATCATAGTATTTATAGTATATTATACTATTTTTTCTTTATTCCTTACACAATCCATTGTCCACTAAAATCCTTTAATCTTTATGAAAGAGAAGAGTATTATACAGTTAATTAACTTTTAGAAAAATGAAAAAAAAAAACTGAGAAAAATATTTAGCCAAACCTTTTAGGAACATCTATTATTATATATATATCATAGTATTTATAGTATATTATACTATTTTTTCTTTATTCCTTACACAATCCATTGTCCACTAAAATCCTTTAATCTTTATGAAAGAGAAGAGTATTATACAGTTAATTAACTTTTAGAAAAATGAAAAAAAAAAACTGAGAAAAATATAAGAAAGCATCAGGAAGAAGGGAAAGAACTCTGCCTGAAAAAATATAGAGGGCTATTAATGGAAAAGAAAGGCACCTTTTAGTCACATATTATGATATACAGAGAAGATAATAGATGAATTCTGCCCCATTTCAGAGATTATATATCAGTGATAGGAATAATGATTACTCAGGAATTTCTGCTATATTTTCTTAATTACTTTATTCCATCAAATTAAATAAATAAACCTCTAATATATGTAAGAAAACTTTATAAAAGAATCATCAGATGGCTTGCATTGATTGCTTATAAAAAAAGATTAACAAAAATGGCATATAAAAATATTTAATCAAATCAGACACTGGAACATAAAATGTGATTAGTTTTAGCTGACATTGTAGATATCCACAAAAAAATTAAGCCTATTATTAAATTTTAATAATATTTGTATTAATAAAAATAAATTATTTAGTTTATATGCATTATATTTATTTTTATATTTGTGTTGTAGTATGTTGCTGCCTATATGGTTTCTTCAGTATCTTATAATTCTGAAAGATTAGGAAAACCATTCAATCCTCTTTTAGGAGAAACATATGAATTTTACAGGTATGAAATTTTATTGAAGTTATATTCTTAAATTTTTTGATCTTCAGTAACAGTTCATTCCAGAGTTCATTGGCAGCCTATTAGAATATTTAATGGCAAATATAAGTTTATTTTCACTTACCAAGGGTATGGGTTTAAGTTTGTTTGTGATTATATAACTGATTATATAACTGTTGTCATTTTTTATCAAAAATGACAAAACTTTCTAATCATCACTGTATTATAGTGCATAAGCAAGCCATGAATTTGGAATGGATTATTTAACACTGCAGTTATTGGTTATAACTCATTTATTCATCATCTCTGTTGTGCAACTGACTATTTCTGCAATTAAATAAATACATTATAATATGTAAATTATTTTTTATTTCAACCAATTCAATTAAGCATCTGGCTGATTTCCACATTCAGACTGTTTGAATAACCATTTTGGATTTATATTGAGAAAGTGTTTTCATCAGACTTATTTTATTAAACAGAAATTTGAAAAATTTTGAAAAAAAACTTTAAATAGTGTCACAAGCAATTTTTATCTGTGATGATAATTGAACAGAGTATAGATGACAGAAAAAGGTTTTTTTAAAAAATATGAATTAATAATCTTTTATATTCATATGATAATTTTGTTTTATATTTCATTGTAATAAACAATTCATCTTTTTAATACATGAAACAAAATATAAATAGTTCCATAAATATATAGATTTTGTTTACTTTTTAACTTCTTTAAAATTGAGATTATTTTTATGATTGATATCAAAATAAACATTTTTTATTTCCTTATTTGAAGAAACAAATCATTGTCATATTGGATGGAAATAAGAAGATTTTTCCAACAGCACTCATTATCAAAGTATTACAAGGCATTCAAATAAGAGGAAAGATAAGAAAGTGAAATCAAAATAAAATACAGGTATCCTTCCCATAACCCAGCTTTGCTCTAATATGAATTGAAAATTGCGAAAACTCTCTCATAACACAGTACTTCTACAACATGGTTTGTACTAAAACAAATTTAGGAAATTACAGTTCACTCTCCTACAACCTAAAACATTTTCATTAATTTTTGTAAATCCATACTATGGATACACAATATACATATAAAATGCAATCATTGGGAAATACTTTGATAAAATTAATCATAAATGCAATTTCACTAGTTTGCCATGAGAGGGACGATATGCAGTCTATTTTCAATTTCAATTTGAAATGGGTTTTGTGTTCCAAGCATTCAGTTCTTGGATAAAAAATAAGTTTTTATTCTTCAATAGAAAAATATGAAAGAGAAGAAAAACTTTTATATTCATAAATTTTTTTGGGTATATGTCAAGGAACGATTTGTTTCTAGTGGATTGTAGCGGTCTAGATTGCAAATTTTGTAAGGAGAACAAAA
Organism: Olivierus martensii; assembly: GCA_000484575.1. NCBI lineage: Eukaryota > Metazoa > Arthropoda > Arachnida > Scorpiones > Buthidae > Olivierus > Olivierus martensii. Next base: position 9,722 of record AYEL01078066.1, read on the forward strand.
GATACATAAACTTTAAATGCATAGGAAAGTTTAGAAAATGAAGTTGATATTGTTAAAGAAAAAACGTTCTCATTTTAATTGAACAGCGGTAAAGAAGATATAATTATTAAATGAATGTTATATAGGCTGTATATTTTTCCTTTTGTTTGATGTATATTATTTTTTAGGATCTTAAGTACATATTTTTTTTCCTTTCTTTTATGTTTCATGTTATTAATTTCCTTTTGTTTTACATATATTTGTGTTTAATTGGTTTTAGAATGTAACTCCCTTTTTTTATATTAACTCCAGGTCTCTTATAACACTGTTTCACACAACATAGCATTTTTTTAAGGACTTATCTACAATGTTATACAAGAGTTACCTGTACTTCAAATAATAATAATAAAAATAAAGAGCTAATAAAAATAATAAATAGAATAGGTCGGTTAAATCTTCACAGTGCTCTTATTTTTATACCAATGCATGCCAGCTTTGTGTATATTTAAAATAAAGAGCTAATAAAAATAATAAATAGAATAGGTTGGTTAAATCTTCACAGTGCTCTTATTTTTATACCAATGCATGCCAGCTTTGTGTATATTTGATCCAGTTTTTCCATTTTAGTTCTGTAGTATTGCAATGTGTGTCTATTCTTGTTAGTAGTGGTTATAACACTGATATTTTGTATGTCCATGTTGGGATCATATATAGGGGGCATCAGCTAAATCCAGACAAATTTCAAATTGAATTTCCCGCCATATTTGACATCAGCGCTTATTAAAAAATTATTATTATTAGTGAGAAGGCTGAGATTGGTGTAATGACATTAATTTTTCGATATTTGGTGCCATATTTGTCATCAGCAATCTTAAATAGCCGCGTTCCACTATTGATAATCTTTTCTTTGTTAGTAAATTGTTGATTATGCTAAATCCTCTTTCGGCTAAATATGATGATGGGAATGCAATGAAAAACTTTGAAATTAGCGCGGCACGAGTATACTCTCTATTTCAGGGGTGGGCAAAAGGCGGCCCGCGGGCCGGATCCGGCCCGCGAAGGATTAATTATTAATAGATTAGCTAATGTTATCATCAATAATTTCATTACATAATTGCATAATGGCGCCTTAAGATTAAATTCGCCCTTAGGTACACTTCAATTTTTATACGGCCTGCTTCATCCTGAAGATTGTTTATCCGGCCCTCGGCAGAAAATAATTGCCCACCCCTGCTCTATTTAGTGCCCTAATAGTAACAGCGCGATGATGGCATAACAATGGGTGATGTCACAAAACACTGATAAATTGTGACGTCATGATGACATAATAACGTGTGTTGTCGCGATAATTTCGTCGTGGCAGATATCGGCGATATTAAATAAATCAAGCCACATTTTATCCATAGCTTGCTAACACTTAGCGCTATCTATTGGCAATAATATAAACTACAATTTTAATTTTTATTCCTTGATTTTTAAATTATTTATAATGACAAAAAATTAGGCTGTTGCAGAAATCCGAGGATTAGACTTCTCTAACGATATTCTATTTATAAGAATCAGTACATTAGTTCGACTACAAAAAGGGATATCCATCCAGCCATGTTTCTCTTATAATATGCATGATTTAATATCTGAATAATTCTTCCTTCCAGCAATAGAATATAAAAACCTCATAAAATTTAAAAAAAAATGAGTTTTTCAAGAATATTCTTATACATCCAACGTTTTTAATAATAGCTAATAATAAACGCTTAGAATCATAAATTGCTTAACAAAATTGAAAATTTGAGTAATAATCAAACGTTATAAAGTCAGTAAAGTACTTACTTTTCTCTTTTAATAGCTAAACTTTTTATGGATTGCAGAGATAACTGTTAACTGTTACTCGTTAAAGTACACAATATGGTTATATTGAATGCAACTGTATTTGATTTCCCTGCAGATGTATCCATTACGATAGTTTATTGACATCGACATTTACACAGTCTCGATGAAAAACATCTGCAGTCCTAATGTAAGTAAAATTTGGGCCAGTAAATATAGAAAACAATATCCAATAGTAGTATTTAGATCAATAAAAATCAATAATTTCTATCATATTCATAAAATTGTTAAAAGTAGAGTTAGAGAATTCTCAAGAGTTCCCTTAAAAGGAACTCTTTTATTGTAAGTTTTGTGACAGTTAATGTTGTAGAACAAAAAGAGATGGCTCTTAGAAAGACCAGATGAAAAAAGAGCGATGTAACATATGTGCACCTATCCCTCGATTTGCACGGTACTCAATTTACACGGTTTTTAAATGAAAACAAAAAATTTTTTTTTAGTTTTATTTTGATTGTTTTGCATTATGCTATTTATAAATTAAGAGTATTATATTGTCACATTTTATAGGGTTTACGATTTCATAGAGATTAATAAAGAGTGAATACAGCTATATTTCGTATAGTCCAATTAACAAAACAAAATAATCTTGTTTCACTATAACTAAATTCAATACAAAACATAAAATAAAATAATCTTGTTTCACTATAACTAAATTCAATACAAAATCCTACTTCGTATAGTCCAATTTATTTACACAAAAAAAATAATCTTGTTTCACTATAACTAAATTCAATACAAAATCCGCAACAAAATAATCTTGTTTCACTATAACTAAATTCAATACAAAATCCAACAACTATCTCATATAACACTAATTTAGGTCTTTAATTCAGAATATCTCACAGTTCTTCTTAGTCCACTTTTGCTTTCACAATTTATCGCTCACAATTAACTTTTACTGTCCAAGTCTCGCAGTTCAAATAAACTCAACTCAGGCTTGCAGCTCGCCTATTTATGTAATTTTCTTACATTCTAGATCGTACGATAACTGTTGAATTAAGAATCATCTTGTTTCTAGAAATTCTGTAACAAATATTCCTTTCTGCTTAGTTCAGCGCTTTTTTCCCCTTTTTTTCTTTAATCCTTATCTCCTTTTACACGGTAATAAAGAACATATCCCCGACTTTTCTTTATCTTCTTTAGATCGATTTACACGGTTTACAGTTTAATTGAACATATCCTTCTATTTATGTATGAATTCTGCGTTTCGTTTTACACGATTTTTCCAGGAACGTATCTACCGTGTAAAATGTAAATCAAGGGATGAGTGCATTTGTGTTGATCCTGAGCAAAATCTCTGTTTTTAAATGAAGAAGAGATACACAAAATATAATAGAGTATAAAAATTTTTATACATACGTAGCACCAAAAGTGAAATACAGTAAGAATTCAATGTCTATCAAGGGATGAGTGCATTTGTGTTGATCCTGAGCAACATCTCTGTTTTTAAATTAAGAAGAGATACACAAAATATAATAGAATATAAAAATTTTTATACATACGTAGCACCAAAAGTGAAATACAGTAAGAATTCAATGTCTCATAAAATAAGCAGAAATAAATAACCACAAATGCAAAAAATAAAATCGTATTTATCTAAATAAAGGCGCGACGACTATTTTCTTGTCAGCGTATTTATTGGGTTGCATGTTTGAATTGCTGTTTATAATATTTTATCTTATTAAAAATATGTTTCTAAATTTAATTTTAAAAAAATGTTTAATAAATTCAGTTTATTATTTATCAGCAATTTTGTCTACTAGAATTACCCGCTCATATGAGCCGAAATATAATCTTATGATTTAATTTAATAATACTGTATATAACGACGAAATATACCTCCGAACTTGTATCCCAACATCGTTGGAGGAATCGTAAAATGGCATCCATTATTACGTTATAGCGCCATCTGAGGACTTTGTCTTTTTAGAGGAACTACAATTTCAATTTAATTTTTATTCTTTAATTTGTAAATTATTAATAACAACAAATAATTTTGGCTGTCGCAGACATCCGAAAATTAGACCTTTCTAACGATACCATACTTATAGAAATCGGTACAGTGTTTCGATTGAAAAAGGGACATCCAGTCAGCCAGCCACGTTTGACTATTAATATATACTAGAAATTCCCCGCTCATATAGATGGGCGGAAATATACTGCTGTGATCTAATCTTATACTTTATATAACAGCATATTGTATAATAATAGCTTATCTTGCAAATTTGTTTATTATATATTTTATTAAGCATTAGTTCAAATGTGTAGTAATTGCAGGGGGTCCGTGGAGGCTGCACCCCATGGGTGCCTCCCCGATGGCCCCACTCCACCGATGCAGGCTGCACCCCACGGCGCCATGCCCCCGATAGCCCCATTCCACGGATGGGCCCGCGGGGGCCCCAGGCCCGTGGGACCCGGTTTCATCTCCCCAGTGGGCCCACAGCCTGTGGGGATATGAAATCCCCACGGGGGGCCCCGTGGGGTAGGGCTGCACCCATCAGGGATAAAGAGGCCCCGTCGAGTGGCGCCCACCCCAACGGGCCCGGTTTCATCTCCTCGGTGGGCTGCACCCAGTTTCATCTCCCCACGGGCACCAGGGTTCCCGTGGGTGGGGCTGCACCCCCGTGAAGGGGGTAGTTTACAGCATGAAATGGTTATAATTGCAGCCGGATGGCCGAGTGGTAACGCGTTGGCGTACCTCGCTGGAGGACCCGGGTTCGCGTCCCGGGTCTGGTCCCGGTATACTGTTTACTTGAGAAAATATTATATGCCAATATTATTTATGTAAAACAGTTAATTATGATAATTATTTCATTAAATGTTTGAAAGAGGAAAAATTAATAGAATTGTTATATTTAAAGGTTTAAAATTGCATAAAATTCCCTTTAAAACTTTCGCTATTTATTATAGAATTTTCCTATAGTTTTGTACACAATATATTAAGAACATTTTATTCTGATAGATAAACATATTTTCTAGAAAAAAAATAACTTTGTTGATAGTTGACAAAGTATACATAAGTTTAATAAAACTATTACTATACCAAGTACACATACCAAATGAAATATATCTGCAATACAAATAGAGGCATGCAGTGAATCCAAAGATAAAGCGCAGTTATTATTTACTTTCTTCTCGAAATTTGGATCATTCAGGTGGTAAACGATTATTTTATCAATATTCGTATTCCAGACCAGGTCGTTACACCAATTGATGGGTCTACTGTCAGGTAAAGAATGGAATGAATGAGATAATTCCTACTTCCAAAAAATCTGATAGAATGAGACTTGAAATTGAATTCCTTGGATCCTTCAGATGATTACCAAACTGTTTATGTCTATAAGGAAAATCAATTGCGTATCACCTTGGAGGATAAGCAATCCCACATCTCCAGATTTTCAGAAGGGATCCAGTTCCCATTGAATCCATTTTTCAGTTTTCCGGTTGACTATGGCTCAATCATGGATATTGACCAGCCTTTGATAGATTCTAAATGTGGCTATAACTAAAAGTATCCCAAATATCATTTGGTGACGTAATTCAGATTAACTTAACTTTTCTATACGGCCTTTCAGTCGAATAGATGTGGGTACGTCAGAAATAAAATATGCGAAACATATTTATATATATATCTCTCATGTTGCTAGCATGCTTTATGCAATTGAATGGTTGTCAATTAAGCGTTGGCTTGCCACCTAGAATATTTGAACTTGATTCCGGGTTCCAAATATTTAGATTTTTATGCGAGTTCTGGGCATGATTATTTGAATTCCATCCTTCACCTGACCGCTAATCTTCTCATTGATGTGGGGGCTTATGGTGAATATCAAGACCGCTACTTAATAATATCTTTTTTTGTCAATAGATGGCACCATTTTCAACTCATTTCTAAGCGAAATATTGTATATGTATAGCTATCCCTTATATTACTGGACTGTAGCAGGGCGAATTCAGGTTCCAGCTACAAATAGCCCATCCCAGGTCGCCTATTCAGATAGAGATGGATCTGATTGTAAAAGATAAAGAATAGATTGGTCAGGCCTGGACTCCCTTATATAAATTACCAAGAGGTGATATTCAGAATCCTCTAAGAGAAAAATAGTGTTTCCAACAGCCAATCCGGTCAATATTTCGGCCATGACCCATGTGCAAACGACGCGACACTTTACGGTGCGATACTACAATCGACAGAAAACAAACTATTATACATAACCTCGACGCGTCTCACGTGTGTATCGTAGCGCGCGTAGCATCGCCTACAGTCTCCCTCTGTAGCTGAAATACAAAGTAGTTTGTTTTCTGAAGCGACAGAGACCAATTATCATGGCTACCAAGTTCGATTCAGAGATTTTAATAAGTGAAATCCAAAAAGAAACATGCATTATGGAAGATGAGAGGTAAAAATTACCATAACCGGCATTTAGTGGAAAATAATAGGACGATATTTCATTATTAGACGCTATAGAAACGCTTACTGCTCTTAGAATATTGTCAATCGTAACGTAACATAACGAAGCATAGTTTGTAGTATCGCATCGTATAGCGACGCGACGCTTGAACGTGAAACATAGCCTTACTTGTTAATAATCTCTGGTTGGAAAGCGTGTAAAACAACAAATAAAAAAAAACATGTTTTATAACTCTCTTTGCATCATTAATGCATCCGTTATTGGAATTTTAAATTTTTTTTTTCTCACTCGAAGAACAAATTGCATTTTCTCTTATAAACTGGAAAATCTCATGAACTGAAGAAGACTATAAACTTTGCATTCTATATAAACGATGATATGCTTTATATAGAAGTTATTTTTGACAAAAACTATAAATATACTATGAGGATAAAAAAATGAAAAAAATTATATATAAAATAATTGATAATTTTTCCAAAATATGATTTTTTTTAAGTTTTATAATAAATGGCTTCTTTAAAAAGCCATATTTGCTCAATCAAATTAAATATAGTATTATATTGTATAAAATTTGAATTTGTAACTAGTATATATATATATATATAGGCCTAAATTTAATTATTTAATTATTTGAGTTTTAGCCTTCTTGAAAAATGTTTTCTTATTACCTAAGATATCCTAGTAATAAATTAAAAATCAACGATCAAATATATATTTATGAAATATATATATCAAAAATCTTTTTTATTTATTATTAGTTTACTTAGAAAGCAATTATTAGCAAGCAAAAAAAAAATCTTCATTTAATTAAACAAAAAATTAGTAAACAGAATTTTATAATGTATCTCATTCTCTTCATAAGAGTTTAAGGGGATGCAAATTTGGGCTGGCACTTAAGTGGCATATATTATAGCAGGAGTGGCCAACTTGTTTGTCATTAAGATCGACTTTATATGTTAACAATGAGTTCGCGATCTACCTTTGAAATTCTCATTTGATGATGAGAGTAGAGATAGGAGCCAAAATCACATATCCCAAAACGAGATATCCGTCAGCGTCGACGTTTTTTTCCTTTTATTTTACTCATAAATCTCAAACACAATAATTCACTTCAACTCTCACAACTGTCAATTCATAGGTGCCATGTTGTCATCGTCAGTAAATTTAGAATTTTATCTAAATGCTCTGCTGCTACCGGGCATTGTCAGCGAATTTAGAATTTTGTCCAAATGCTCTGCTGCTACCGGCTTATTCTGTTTTGGGCCATATCAGACAATAAAGCAAGTTTGGCTTTAGTTGTCTAGAGAAGGCACTATATAGTTGAAATTTTGGCTTTAGTTGTCTAGAGAAGGCACTACGCAGTAAGAGAGACGTCCGATAACTTACAAAGATCGACTACAAATCGTTTTTTGGCTTTAGTTTGTCTAGAGAAACACTATTCAGTAAAAGAGAGTCATCCAATACTTAAGACGATCGACCTGTTGGCTACCCTTGTATTATAGGAACATCCCGCTGTCTTTCTTCAACTATATTAAGCTTCTGAAGAAAATTATGCAATTTAACAAACGATTATAATTACAAATTTGATCAAATCGATTGATTAATTCAACTTTTAGAGATGTTCACGGAGAAGGAAGAAAAATGATGCTTTTTTTACGTTTTTTAAACTGAGCTAATTATTTTTTTATTGATTAATCAAATCAAATTTTGACATTTTACGTTTTGCATTCAGTAACCTATTCAGCATCTTATTAGAAATAAAATTATCAGACCACCAGAGTTTCGATGTATACCAAAGATACAGAAGATTAAATTTGGCCGTAATGATTCTTGTGATAAAATATAGAAACTACAATGTTAGAGTCACTACTGAATTGTCATAATTTCATTGTTTCGATTTATTTTGCTGTTTTACTCTAAAAATTATATTGAAGACGTGATTTTTAATTATCTAAATAAAATCTAAAAGTATTATTTCATCACATTTTAGTATTGAAACTTTAATAATATATAACCTATGATATAGATCTGTTTTTATATTGCTAATATATAAACTTAAAACTAATATATTTAAAATATGTGATAAAATACATTATATAATACTATATATTATGAAAAAATAACCGTATTATAGATCTGAGCAATTGGTGAACAATGCATAATTAATAATCCCCAATACCAATAATTCTTTTGTCTATAGTGCATCGATAAGAAATCTGACATCAGATGACTTTGTACGTCTTCCGTGTTGTAGATGTACAATAGTTTTGCCAATAATTTACAGTAGCAATCAAATTTTAAAGATTATTTTAATGAAATCTGTTTATTGTAAAGGCCAAATTAAAATTACGAGTGCTATTTATCAAAACTTCACATAAACAGGGTGCAAAAATGTTTCTTTTTTGAGATAACACAGGGTGTAAATGCATAGATCATATGCATAACCACCACTAAAGAGAGCAAAATCATGGGTTATTACCATCCATTCACAGATTGTCCCGATAGCTTGCACACTATTGTGATTAATGCATAGTTCATTTTGTTACAGTTGATTGCAAACCACAATTTACTACAGCCATCATGAGGCTAATAGACCTATTAAATTGTATGCTTTTACACCCTATGTTATCTGGAAAAGGAAACATTTCCGGATCCATGTTTACACGGACTTTTCGCTTCGTTTTGATGAGTAGTATCTGTGATTTAAATTTGGCCAGACATTTTAGGAACATGTTAACTCTTACATGCATTTCTTCTAGCCTTTTGTACTCCATAAATAAATTAATTAAGAACTATAATGTTTAGAAATAATTGTTCCTTTTCGTACTCAAATGTTTTATTTATCATGGATCAATAATATTAATTTTCTAACATATCAAGAAGAAATATAGATAAATGAAAAATTTAAGCACACAGATATATAACTTTTTATCGATTCTCTTAGGAAATTATTGTACATAGTTTAGATGAAGACATTCGGGAATTGGGTTTTTTTCCTTACAAACGTCTTCGAACTGCGGAAGTGTAAGCAAAAGTAAAGTGAGTAGGAATTAAATGTGGGAAACAGTAAACTCATAAACTTCGTATAATACAACTTGTTTCCTTACACCTTATTTTTTTACCTCTTTACTTAAATTCTTAATTCATTTGCATACTAATAACTTCTACTTTTTTATTTTAATGTAATTAATTATTTTAAAAACTTCTGTTTAAAATTGCTAAGTTAACAAATTCCAAAATTTAATTAAATATCATTAGTAGAATAAATTGTTTAAGATATATTAAATTTATCAATTAAATCTCATTAAAGTCATTTAAGTAAATATATAACAACAAATAAAATTATTTTCTGCCATTTATTAGTTTAAAATTGTTAAAATAATGTGATTTTCTTATCCTAGTTATTAATATCAAGAAGAAAAAAAATGGATAAAAAATTTTTCCAGCAAAAATCATTTATTTCGAAGAATTTTAAATAATTTTATCTTATATTTTACAGGTTTCTGATGATAAAAATGTGAAATGCTGTTTACATCAGTGGAGAAATGTGAAATTCTGTTATCTCAGTAGAGAAATAATGCAAATAAAAAAAAAATAGGTAATTTTTTAGATGATGATAAATTATTTATTTCTAAATTAAACGAGAAAATTATTTTAAGAATATAATTTGAAACGTAAAAATTATCCTTGCTTCGTGTTGATTTAATGCAAAGTTGTTATCATCCAGTGAAATTTTTTTTATCAGTCGAATATTTCACGGTTATTATACATTATCTCCTACAAAGGTTATATATCTATTTTTATAAAGAATAAAGTTCAATACTTATAATTCGACAACTGATGTAGATAAGACAAATTACAGTAATTACGCTTTAAGTATTAGAGTAATATAATTTTATTATTATTATTAAGCTTTAGAATATTTTTATAGACAGAAATACCCATTAATTAGAGACTTTGTATTGTCAGTTAAACAATTAAAGATTTTTAAGTAGTTGTTTCTTCATCGAACACAAATTATATCGATAACTTTTTAAAAGAAAGCTGGGAATGGGTCAGTGACCTACCACGTAACGCCCTTATTCTAAACTACGACCTTCTTCCACCTACTCTATCATATTTGATAGATGCTAACTCGACTCTCCCGCTTCGTGTATATCCCACGAGTTATTCGAAAAAATAAAAAAAAAAGAAAAGTTTATCATCATGTTAATTAATATTACAGGCTAGCGTGTAGAAAGCAAAGCAGTGTAACGACCCGAATGCAGTTGCCAAACACTCGATCTGTTGTACAGTTAAGCATAAAGAGGACCCTCCTTCGTAAAGCTCCAGTGAGCGGAAGTATGTGTGGGTGAACGAGTTTGTAAACGGGCTTCATCTCATCCAGAACGACACTCGAGAGCATCCAGACAAGTTGATGACACTCATAGGTGAGTTCTACCTTTTCCCTTAAACTTTCTATCGTGTTATACCTTTAACAACGCACACTGGTTAACACATATATTAAGCCGGATTTCGGTGATTTTAACGCGTAATTAAATGCATAGAAACATAAATGTAATTAACGCATAATATTAGAAATGCAAGACAAAATTTTTTTGCAGTTTATGATGTAAATTAACTCAAAAATCTCTCAAAAATCAAAAGTTTGTTTTGATTTTTGAGAGATTGCTTGCTGTTCCGGGTCGTGAATCTTTAACTACTTCCCCTTGGCCTCTTTCACATTGACAGGATTTGAGGACAAGTTCACCACTTGTCGTCGTATAATTATCTCGCTTTGTAGAAAAGAACAATGAAAGGAGGAACGAAAAATTCTGTTAAAAGTTTTGTAAAATTCTATGCTAAGAATTAGCATCTGTGAAATTCAAGATCTGTAAAAAAAAAACTTTATTTTTTTTTTTTCGTTCGCACTCTGCAATTTTCACTCGAATATTTAACAATAAAATTCTTTTAACATCTAAAATACATTTGCGACGATATATTTTTCTATTTCGTTGAGTTCGAGACAGAAAAAATTGTTTTAAAGATCATTTATTTCACTGAAAAATATCATTAGTTTGAATTATGTTCACGGAAGACACGCTTCTGTGAACTTTTATTCAAATGTATTCTTTCTTTAGCAATCCTCTATTTGTTGCTAGGTAATTTATTGCATTTTATACGGATAAAAATTCAAATTTTCAACTTAAATTTGCCTTGCAAAAATATCCGGGCATCATTAGCAATAGATGATTATCTTAATTAATACGATTTATGGAATAATACACCAACAGTACTCCTATAGAAACCACAATTGCCATGCAAAAATTAATATTTTTAAGCAGATTTTTTTCTTTTTTAAAACATAATTTATGGAATAATCTGCTCATTTCGTGCAGGCTGGAGTAAAGAAACTGGTAACAGAATAAATTAAACGTCAGATGCTATTATAGCAATAATAAAATATACTATTCAACTCTCGATCGAATTTATTTAATAATTGTTATAATTAACCAATCGAGATTTTGAACGACTGTCTAATCTAATTTAACTTTAGAATAAATTATTGTGAAAATGATAATGTGCATAAAAATCTTTAAATTACATATTTACTTTTGAAAATCTTTTTATGTTTGAGCGTTAAATTATATATTTTGATGTTTAATAAGGCAGTAACGCGGAGAACTGACCTAAGGCCAAAAACATTCTTGACAGTTTTGATAGGCGACTCACGTTGGAATTTAAATTTTATATTGATGTGCTGTTTTAATCACGAAGATCTAAAAATATATTACGACCGAGTGATAATTGCCGACTCCGAGGCATGAGATATCATAACAAAAAAAAATCAATATTTTAATTGATTCTTAATTTTTTTTTAATTTAATATTTATTTTCCTCATCATAAATATTTTTTATCTTCTATTTAAAAATCAATATTTTAATTGATTCTTAATTTTTTTTAATTTAATATTTATTTTCCTCATCATAAATATTTTTTATCTTCTATTTAAAATTAACAAAATATATATGCGTTTAGGAAAAGCGAGTTTATGTTGCTAGGTAAGATAATTTTTTGTGCAATTGTAAAGTGACCCAGAGAGGTCGCTAAGATCAAGGAGCAACCCCTGGCAACACTTTAAAACGTTTCCACGTGTTACTTTTTGATGTTGGATGTTGACCACTGTACCCTCACTCACGTGGTTAGAAGAAAGTTTACAAATAAATTGTTATTTTCTTGTTAAAGTTATCACTTTAGTCCCTTCAATAAATATTTAAATCGGCATTTGTTAAAGATTTTTTTTTTCCTAACAAACAGTTCAAGTTGAGTTCAGATACGAGGAAAATTTATGCATTAACTAAAGTATAATTCGTGGAAATCTCTCGTCTAGTATCCTGCTTGATGGTTTAGTCGTGATTCGTGTATAAAGAACCGCAACTGAGTCATCTTAAAACATTCAGAAATACTTTATATATATATATAATAGAAAAATTTTCTCCATCTTAAACAATGTGATTTAAACGAATTTCCAATTTTTAATAACATTTTCCAAATAATTTTGATACTGTTTCAGCTGTTAACATACAACTTGGATGGCTTTAAACTTACATAATCATTCAACTAAAACCTTAAGTTTTGTATTGATTGATTATGTTAAGTTACTGAAGCTTTAAGTATGTAAACAGTCTAAATTCTTTACCAATTAAACAACAAAAACTTCAAAGCAACAGCTCATGTTAAGTTACTGAAGCTTTGAGTATGTAAACAGTCTAAATTCTTTACCAATTAAACAACAAAAACTTCAAAGCAACAGCGAAGCAGAAAACGCAAAGTCATTTATTATTTAAACTTCCGTTAGTTGAGTAAAGACAAGGTGCTGACACGGTCTGTGACGATTTTCCAGAAATAAAATTACTCACAGAAATAAAAAAAAAAAAAAAAAAAAAAAAAAAAAAAAAAAAAAAAAAAAAAAAAAAAAAAAAAAAAAAAAAAAGGAAAAATCAACAAGATAAATGAATTTTCTTGGTAATTTTAAATTTAAAAGTATATTTTTTGAATATTAGAAATAATAAAGCCATTGTTCTTAGGTGTTATGTGCATCAACACACCTGAAAATTTCACTTATATAGAGTGAACTAACTAACTATTCATAGTTAATATTTAAAGAAAATATTTAAGTTATACAATTAATAACAATTACGAGTTTAAAAAAATTTAAATATCCTTTATTTTGCAACATAAAATTTTTTTCTATGTCAGGACTGTCAGGTCAGGCAATTCATCTACACATTTATGTTCAAAGATTGATTAATTCATTCGCATTCTTTAATTTTTTTTTCTATTATTAAATTTTATTATAAAAATAAGTATATTTTATTTGAATTTTTGACACTTGTGTATTATTAGGGCTATTATTTAATGATATATGTATATAATTTTTTGTAGAATTGATGGTTGACAATTGTAATTCTACCATTGTCCATTCACATAGGATTAGCATAAAAATATACTAAATAATTACAGATAAAAATCTATGCTCTCAGATTTACCGTTCATTATTCCTACTACGAACTGAAGCGTAAATTCAATTGTAGAAAGATGATTAATGAAAGAAAGAAACACTTCCGCATAGTAAGATTCTATAATAGATTTTATTATGAAAATTAAAATACGGATGATGAATCGGAAATAACGCAAGGCATTAATATAATTAACTTGTTTAAGCATATTGTGAATAGTTGACATGAGTTATCGTTCAATACATTGCATTTCGGATGGCTTTAGCTTCAGCATAATCTTGACCAGTTCCCATCTAAATAAAAATAAGTAAAAACAGTGTGATTGTTATGCAAACAAGTCAGATTTCCTAGCCTCTTCTATATAGAAAGAGCCATCTAAATAAAAATATGTAAAAACAGTGTGATTGTTATGCAAACAAGTCAGATTTCCTAGCCTCTTCTATATAGAAATTCTAGAGCCATCTCTGATTGCATTATTTTTGCTGCGAATAGAATTACAGGCGTTCCTCTAGTTATGAATATAATTTGCACGTAAGTTTTATTCGTAAATCGGGTTGTTCGTAACTCAGATACTGCTATTACATACCGTATATTGTAATATAATTAACAGTTTGACCAATTAAAAGTTTCTTTTTTCACGATTTTAATGAAAAGTTCCGAATATAAAGCGAGGATTTTTTGATGTAATCTCCGCCATCTTGAAATACTGTCGAAATATGTTAACTAACTTTATAATTTTACATTACATTGATTACTGTAACATTTTGCCATCATATTTAACAGTTTGACCAATTAAAAGTTTCTTTTATCAAAATTTTAATGAAAAGTTCCGAATATAAAGCGAGAATTTTTTGATGTAATCTCCGCCATCTTGAAATACTGTCGAAGTATGTTAACTAACTTTATAATTTTACATTACATTGATTACTGTAACATTTTGCCATCATATTACTTAGAACTATTGAAGAGTTTTTCAAATTTCGTGAAATATCATGAAATTCGTAAGTACTAATGTTCGTAATTAGAGAAACGCGTATATTAAAGAAAATTAATGGCTACAATTTAGGAATTAATTCAGAAATTTAGAAATTATCATTCATTCTGAATTATGTTCATTAATATCAAAGCACATAATTTTTTAATAGTAGTATAACACTGCACATTTATAATTATTGTTAAGATTTTTTTTAATGCTCATAATGGAAATTTTTCTATCTGATGCATTAGATACATGTCGGGTCAGATAGAATAACCTATTCCTGATGAAAATAGCATTATGGAAAATGCCTTGTTTCTACTATCAAAGCTTGATTCGATGATATTTCAGAACCAATACATCGAACTTTACGTTAAAAAATTATTATGCTAATAACGAATAATTCAAGATAAGAATAATAATTTGCATAAATTATACTATAACATTTTTTATAGCTAAAAAAATTCATTAATTAATATTTTTTTTATGTGTGGATTATTGAAATATTCTTTACCTTTCTAGATGATCTTGAGTGTATTTTCATTTAGAGAGAAGTTAAAACAAAACGAGATTACTACAGAATTACGTTTTATAATAGTTACCTTGATATAGCAAACAAAATATTGTCTTTAAAATTATTTGGATAGATTATTTTTCTTTTATATATAATGACTGTTTTTATCCAGATAACTGACTTATCTGGCATCATCTTTTTGTAAGAAAAGTTGAAGGTTAGATCAATTTTGAATTAATGGTTTCGTAGGAAGAGTACAAAAAAATTTATTGAATGTGATCACGAACTGTTAAGTTGCAACATTCTAATCGTTAAAATACTTTTTGTAATAGATTGCTTTAGTAACAACTGCATATATATATACAAATTTCATATCCATAGATCGAATTTTATATTTAAAAATAAAGATAACCTCATTATAAATCTGTCGAAAAATTCTCATTAAAAATTACTTTTCTTTCAAAATAATTCCATGAATAATGACATAATTTAAGACTGCAGATGATGCACACAAATAAAATTATTCCTATATATAGTAAACATCATAAATTCGAAAATAAAATTTATAGAAAATGCAATAAATATTATAAAAATTTAAAATATTTATTTGTTTTTTTGATATTTATTTAACATATGTTTATCTACAAAAATGTCTAAAAAACCTAAACAGTTCTAGAAATAACTAATCGCTTGTATTGCATGAATGTCTACCATTTTGGATGATTGAAGATACTACCTTCACTGAATCAATGGCATGATTTCCCTACTGAATATCATAAAAATGAGATTGAGTAGTAGATTTATTAGGTGGAAATTTTAAAAGTTTGAATGCCTGCCATTTTTAAATAGTTGAAGTTACAGGATTAGATGATATGATGTAAAAACCAATAGCATGAATGCTCCTGCCAAATTTCAAACTTTAATGCCCAATATTTTTAAATGGCTGAATATATGAAATTAAAAGTACAGCTTAATGGTCAGTTTTAATAGCATGATATGCTTAATATTAATTAATAAAATTATTGGGGATGGCATGAATGCTCCTGCCAAATTTCAAGCTTTAATGCCCAATATTTTTAAATGGCTGAATATGTTAATGAAATTAAAAGTACAGGTTAATGGTCAGTTTTAATAGCATGATATGCTTAATATTAATTAATAAAATTATTGGGGATACTGACAGACAAATGACTTTTATAAGCTTTTTTTTTTCCTTCCAATAAGTAGATTATAAATTAATAAACTATTATAGAAGTGAGCTAATTTTGTGTTTTTGAACTTTTAGAAAATTGGACTTTAATAAAATTAATGTAAATTTGGCGAAAACAATAGGGCTATTTTAAAAATGAATGATTAAAAATTACTAATGAATGCTGCTAATCAATTTTTGCATGTTTGATTCGGATGATCTATGTTTTTATATATATACTTAATAAATAAATTATCATGAACACAATCAGTTTGTTTATTTCATATTTTGAAAATGCATAAATTCATTATTTTTTCTTTCATAAATTTAAATTAATTTTAAAAATTCAAAACATAGTTTGTTTTAAAGAATACAGTATTAATGAAATTTTTAACATTATTTTTATTTCACTTTAAATAAATAAAATTATATGTAATTTTTATTTGTTTAAATTATTATTCATTCGAATAATAACGAGGAAGATAAAAAATAAGTTTTGAATTTAAATTTCTGTAAGTATCATAGAAACCATTGAACTTATCCTAGAGACCACACTTATGTAAGAATGTTTCCTACTGATATCAAAACTTGTTTCCATTGACATAGACATGTGACACAACAAACGTGATGTGGTTCCAAAAATCTATAAGATGAGACGGCTATTTTTGTTCAGTTCTGTTCTTCTACTGATACTGATACGTGAGATGCAGGTTCGATTATGTTATGCTATCTTTCAATTCTAGCTGAACTTAACGCATTATTAGTATTAATATAACATTTCACAAGATTTATAAAGTATTATATTAAGTTTATAATGGATTAATAATTAAGTGTATGCTCCTGATGTTATTTTCTGTAATAAATAATTTCAGTAATACACAGAAGTTTAACAAATCCAAATATTCCTATATATAATATATATATAATAAATGATATAATTTTTAAAATATAATAAAAATTTATATTTAAAATAATAACTCCATTATAAGTGCATTAGCAAAACAATCCCTAACCATAGAAAAAAGGAAATTTTCTGACAGCTGTAATTTTAATGTGTTGAATTACAAAGCATCAGATTATAAACTATCAGCTTTTAGAAAGTGCAAAATTATATGGATTATACTAGGTTTGAAATTTTCAAGCCAAGTTTTTTCTCTCTTGTCACTGTAAGCATCATATCAGTTAGCTATCTCTAATGAAAGAATTAATTTAAAATGTCATATAGTAATCAAAATCAATATAACTTACTTCTTTCTTCCTACGATTTGGAAATGCATCAGGACACAACTTTTCCCTAAAACAATTTTGAAAAATAAGTTTAAGAGCATGATCTTAATCATTATTTCATATTTAAATTTATTAAACTCACAAAGCTTGACATTCTTGTTCTATATATGTGTGCTGAATATTAACAGCAATTTGAAAACTACTACTTGGGCTAAATTCTGCTTGAAAATTTTTTCCAAGTTGAGAACCAATAACCCATTTCCATACATCTTTTGATGTTGGTAAATCTTCAATGTTAACATTTCCATAAACTAATCTGAAAATATATGCAAATTAGAATAAATTATTTCTATAACTATCTTATTTATTTAGCATTTAATTAAATTTCATAAATGAAAAATTTTAATATAGTAAAAATCCATTTAGCCAAATCTTGTTAATCTTTATTTCCAGTTTATCTGGACTGGATTTGTAACTACATTCCTTTATTATTACAAGAATATGCTGAGTTTGTGAACAAAAGCAGATCATTAAAGTTGGAAGAAGATTTTAGTAAAGAACCAATTAGGAATATAGAAAAAACTCCTAATGAAAAGAATGTTATCTAAGTTTATGAAAGGAACAAAAATAATAGATTATATATGCCTGAGATTTTTTTGGATACATAAAAACTTTAAAGAATCCAATGGAATTGAGTCCAAATAATAGAAAGATGCTCACCTTTATTTAAGATAGAAAGCTAGCAAGATGTACTAATGGAATGTTGTTATGCCAGTATTAAGTCAGCAGAATTTTTAGAGAAAGTATTTTATTTATTTTATAAAATATAAGTACAAGTGAGCATTAAGGCCCTAGAGTGCACAAAAAAAAAAAATCCATAAGATAAAATTAATAAGAAAAAATGGAAATATTAAAGGAATGTAAACCTCAGATCTTAAATGATTGAATAAATTTGATGATTCTGGATATTGGGATATTGGAATATTTAGAAATTCAAAGTTTTTCAATTCTTATTAGTGACATTGTAATTAATAATGTAACATGGCAAGATTTTTGTAATATTATTATTAGTTACTTTAATATCAATATCTTTCAGCATGTCATTTATATTTTTTACTTTTAAAATATCCATAAAATCATTATTATTATACTGAAGTCCATTTCAAAATCTTTTTTATAGATTGATAGAGTAATTTCAGACAGTTATTTGTCTTTGACTACCAGCACCATAAATTATAAGACAATATCTAATATGATTAATTATGTTACCATAAATCAAGATAGAATTCTTTCCAAATGAGAAAATTGTAACACAGTGGGTGATCAGTTAACGAACATAATCCGTTCCAAGAAAATGTTCATTATCCGATCACTGGTAACATAGGTTTTAATGGGAATTTGATTAATTCATTCCAGAGACTCAAAAAACACATAAATAAAAAATTATATATTTTTTTATTTATGTTTATTTATATGTAATAACAATTATACATACATACATGGTCTTGCATTTTCATCTATTATTTATTTTCCAATAAAGAATCTGTCCAATATTGATTGCTTTTCTCTCTCCTTCAGGATTTTTCAGAAGTGATTATCATCTTCGTGGTAGAGATCTCCAAGCCTGTTGACCTTAACCTGGTATGGATGCTCAAGCACCAAAAAAATTGTAAAATCTCTCTCTACCTTCTTTAATAAATCTTTGATGTTTAAGTTGTCTCCAAGTTCATTTTAATCGGGAAAAACTACTGTTCTCTCATCCGTTAAATCTCTCTCTAACCTTCTTTAATAAATCTTTGATTTGTTTTACGTTCTTTTAGTTCTTATCTTCTTTAATAAATCTTTGATTTGTACTTTCTTTAATAAATCTTTGATTTGTTTTAAGTTGTCTCCGAGTTCATTTCTAACCTTTAATAAATCTTTGATTTGTTTTACGTTGTCTCCGAGTTCATTTTATGGGAAAAATTACTGTTCTCCCATCCTTACCCATAAGTCCACCGACGTTTGACTTACTCATAGGTCCACCAACATACAAGGCCTAAGCATATCATTCCTTCTTCCATCCTTACCCATAAGTCCACCAACGCGCAAGGTCTAAACCTGTCATTCCTTCCATCCTTGAGCGCGCCAGGAAAACTACTTTTCTTCCATCCTTACCCATAAGTCCACGAGCGCGCAACCTAAGCCCGTCATTCCGTTAGGTTAGTTAAGCCGAACTATCCTCATGGACCTGTCATTCCGTTAGGTTAGTTAAGCTGAAATATCCTCATGGAACATTCTTATCTGGCGGCGGCCACTTATAGAGCCGCTATCATCACAGGCTGACCAACACCCATGATGGGGTCAACCGGAAGATTGAAGGATGGGTTTCAATGGTCCGGACCCGGATCCCTCCTAAAAATTGGAGGAATTGGACCCCCAGATCCTCCAGAATGGTAAGCCACAGCTTTACCACGCAGCCATCCGGCTGATCTGTCATTCGGTCAGTCTGCAGGTCCCACAGTTTGTTCTGTGAAGTGTTTGTTATCTGGACATGTGTTCGTTAACTGAACATAAAAATCTTTCAAAAAAGTGTTCGTTATCCGAACTGTTCGTTAACCGATCACCCACTGTATATGATTTTGTAATCCTATACCTTTCCATATGTAATAAATTAACTTGTGTAGAGCTATACATGCTCCATTTATACATATATAACAAGAAGAAATACCATCTAAGTTATTAAGAGATCTATGCTATTTATAATACAGTTGATTCTTGTTATTCGCAGTAGTTACGTTCTGTAAATTCTTTGCAAATACTGAACTATTGTATCTATGGGAAATATAGAGTTAGGTTCCTACGAACATTTCTTTTCAACATTTTCATCCTTGCTTTATCTATGTTTTTCTGTTTAAAGACACCTTATTTAATGTGTATTACAATTCTTACGAATAATTACAATATATGCGATGTACAGTATTGTACGATGTACAGTATTGTACTATGTAAAGTATTATAATTACAGTAATTTTTATTTAATTTTTTAAAATACTAACTATGTAGTAAATAAAATCTTACTTTTGATTGATAGTTGTTTGATGTGGCAGCTGACACATTGTTTTCCTGAATTGCGTTGAAAAACTGTGTCAGCCTTGTCTGCATCACTTTTTGCCTCAGATTTTTTAAAATCTTGGTGTAAGGACTAAATGCACAAGAAGTTAAGTGCCTAAATTTGAGGCTGTGTTTAAGCATAAGTTCACATTATTCTGTAGGACCTGCAGATGATAAGAACAGGCTTTTGGCCTACCTATGCTCTGTGGAGTGAGCAAGGATAGGTAACGAGACTTTTCAGGCAGAATAACACAGAGACTACAAGTAAGAGTAACATTTATAAGAGCGATAATCTGCAAATAAGTGCGAAAGTGCTGCGAAAATCGAATTTGTGGTTACAAATAAATTTTTGCAAATAGTCGAATACGTGAATCTGCAAATACCCAGAATGACTGTACTTTTTATCAAACTGATGGAAAGCATTATGAACAGAATAGAGGATTGCCAATAGAGAGCCATTTAGTGAAACTATTGGCAAAATTGTTGGAGAAGAAAGGAGAGAGAAATTAAAACTATTTAAATTACAGCATTCATTGATTTTTAAAAAAATAAAGTCTATAAAACAGGACTTTCTACAGTAAACATTCAAAAGAACAACTTTATTATTTAAAAACATTTTCAGCACTCAGTATCATTTTTATAGATATTTTTCTTATTGCTTATGATAGTGGTACACAACCTTTTTACACTTGCAATTCCCATACTCAGACTAAAATTTTACATGACTCATTATTTGTTGTTACCATCCTATTATAAACATATAAGGATAGTAATAATAAAAGTCATTTTATCATATACAAATTCAAATCTTTATAGTATATTTTGGTACATATGATTTGATACAAGATTTTTGAAAAAACTGCATATTAACAAAAAAAAAAATTATAATATATTAAAAAACAATTTTTTAAATTAAATTAATGTGATTGCTGTGTTTCCCTGTGTGAGGGAACTGGAATTTGAGATCGTATGTGATTTGTCTGTCTCCACCTACGATTCCATCTGGTTGCATTTAGACAAGCAGGGGAAATAGGAGACAAGTTGAGGAATTGGAAAGCGGGGAGAAACAATAATGAAGAAATATGGTGACACATCGTGTAGTATTTCTTCCAACTGGTGGATTCTTGTCCCGAATAACAATAAATCGCGATGTAAGTTTACGTGCAGGTGTCAGATAGGAAAAACAGAACCCGACATCTAGCATGGCGCAGTTTATCCACAGCAAACATCCTATCTCTTCCTCGGAAAAAATGAGAGAAAAGGTCAACCTACTTAAGAGCGGAGGCCGACTTTGTCCGAGGCTTGTTCTACATAGTTCTCCAACTTGTTCAGTCTGTTCAACTTGTTCTGCTTGTTCCCACCAGCTCGCCTCTTGCTTTTAGCTTGTTCTTGGTTTCCTCGTTCTCTAATCTTGTGCAGAGATCCATCTGTGTCCGTCTATTCCAGTTACTATTCTCTTCTCCCACAGTGTGTGAGACAGATCATCACTAAAATCATCAGCATATCCAGTCAGTTCTCCTGTTGTTTCTTCGATATCTACTTCAACTGTGATTCCTAATTAGACTAAAGACTGTGATTCAATTAGACTAAAGACTATCAGTGTCCAGCGTTTATTGACCTCCGATTTAGTATCGTCAACTCGTGGATTTGAATAACAGGTACCTCTCTCAGTTTGTTGTGAGCCTTTTGTTATGAGATGATATTTGGAAATCTCTTTCACTAAATAAAAGAAGCAGTTGAATTCTCAACATTATCTCCAGTTGCATTGACTGACCTTATTACTCATCCTTACCCAATGCACACCGTTCACCGCCACAAAGTCAGAAACCTGTCGTTTTGCCTCTGGTCCACATGAACCTTACACTCTCCTTGCTCTCTCCACACATGGAATTCATAATTTCTTCCATGTTTGGTTTAATATTTGAGAGAGCAAGCTGTAAATTCTAATAAATTATAATTTCTATCATATACATCAGTGGTTCCCAATCTTTTTTGGCCTACCGCCCCTTTTCGAAAAAAAATTACTCACCGACCCCTTTTCAGAAAAAAAACACACCGACTTCCGTTCTTGAAATCAATAATGTAACCCATAGTTTTCCAACTTCTTTGGGTCATAGCCTGCTTTTCAAACAGTGATTCGATGGTGCCCCTCTTAGTTGAAGTATACTATATTATATATTGAAAAACAAGCACAGATTTTTAAAATTACTTTATTAAAAGATATTAACAATATTGATGTATTGCTCAAAGTTCCACAGTTTTCCAACCTTTATTGGATCATAGCCTGCTTTTTCAAACAGTGATTCGATAGTGCCCCTCTTAGGTGAAAAGTATATTATATTATATATTGAAAAACAAGGACAGATTTTTAAAATTACTTTATTAAAAAATATTAATAATATTGGTGTATTCCTCAAAGTTTGATTAACAAATATATATTATTAAAAAAAATTATTATTATGTTATAGTACATCAATGTGGGCACAGAGTAACTCCGGGTCAAAGTGCTATGTCGGACACGATGAAGTAGCCCATAAACCGGATATAATACTGGAATTTGCTTTTGAAGCCAAAATTCTTGATATCCATTTTTTAACTCAATTTCAATTTTAACTCATTTTTTGACAATTCTATCAATTCCTGCTGCAGATAATTTTGCTGTTTGTAGGTTTGAGAAAGGTTCTAATAGTAGTCGCTTATACTTAATTCTAACTGTAAAGACTGGTAGATCATCGAATTTAGCCTTGAAAGTTCTTTAGTTGAAAGGACTATAATCAAAAAGATATTAGGAACTAAGCTATAATGTGCCAATACCTACTTTTAATATGGACTGATATCGCTTAAAAGATATTTAGAACTATTTGTTGAAACAAACGTTCGATGATTTTTAGTATTAATCAAAGTTTTCAGCTCATTCTTGCGAGTATTGCCCAGGGGGACGGTGGTTTGGTCCTTAATACCTCCTAAATTTGCCTTGGACCAAAAAAGCCCCCTTAGATTTTTTCAACGCCCACCGGTGGGCAGACCCGATCCCGTTGGGAACCACTACGCTAAACAATATATACCAATAATGCAAGAAACAAAAATGGGCACGTGAAGTATACGTGGAGTCGCGCTAATATGGTTGCCTGCGATTTCGTTTATACTGCCAATCGATGATTGGAGCAGACGATCCAGTCTATATAAAACATTCTTAGTGAGAGCTAATTCGTCCCGCCACTTAGTAATCAATAAATTCGAAAGTGATGTCATCTATTGAAAAATTGATAAAAGGTCAGATGCTAATATCGAAATAAAGTTATAATAGTATCCAGAAGCGGACTGATGATACAGATTTTCGATACTGGACCACGTATACGCGTCCTTGCGTACACGTAAGCCAGCGGCCTGCCAGGAAATTTTTTAATATCCAGAGTATCCAATCAAAATTTTTTAATATGAAATTGATAAACAGAAAAAAATTAATTTGATTTAAAAAATTTTATATTTGAATTTCAGGATAAGGCAATAACAGATATGTAAGGACTACTCAAACTAAATTATTTATTATAAAATGCCGATCCATTAATGCTTTTTAATTTTATAGATTAATAATAAATGTATTTTAAATTTTATGATTATTCAAATTATATTATAAATGTTTAATTAAAAATATTTTATTAACGTTATTCTTTATTGATTTTAAAAATATGCCAAAATTAAATTTCGATTTCATCTCGCTAGAGGGCGTAAACAGCAAGCTCATCGTCGATTGCTGGTTTCAATTTGTTAGTATGAACTGTAAGTTATTCGTAATGTGTACGACTTCACTAGCAATTAACTTGGAATTTTATGCAGTAGAAAACTTAGAGAAATGCTACAGGTTCGTATTTTATTTTCAAAATAACTTAAAACGAATAATGTAAATTCTTGATTGGTGAAGGTGTCGATATGTGTACAAGCGGGGAATCACGTTATAATCAAAATTTTGACAGAAATTTCTTCCTTACCGTATTTAAAATAAAATAGGGTATGGAAATTTATGAAAATATCCGATAAGAATTTATAACGGAAGATTTTCCGATGGACTATATTGGCTCGCGGAAACATTGCACGTCCGCCCATTGGTTGATCACGTGACTCAGTAATGACGTCTCGGTCATGTGATCATCGCACAGTGGTTTCGGTTTTAAATGTGATATGAAATGTGTCTAGTTTTTCACTTCGCAAATTTACCTTTTAAATAATATTTTAATTAAAATAATGATTACAATATTTAACTGTTTAATATTTTTGAGAGAAAACGTTTTTATATAGTAATGCTAATTTTTAAGAATATCAATGTACAGTACATGTATAAAAATTATTGTAAAACTATTTATATAAAAATTTAATTTCACAATTCATTTTTAGAAATAAATTATACAATTATATTATATAAAATTATGGTAATTCTGCAGTATCACTACTTTTGCCGATAAAATAAAAAAATTTGGTCACGTGACCGGAAATGACGTCATCGAGGGGCTTAATATGACCTCCGATAATGGTGCATGCACAAAAAAATCAAAATAAACTAAAAAAACGCAAAAAAACAGTAGTGCTGTGCTGCTACTGTCATGGCGGTGACCCGACGGTAGACGAGGCAGAGTGCATGCACAAAAAAATCAAAATAAACTAAAAAAACAGTAGTGCTGTGCTGCTACTGTCATGGCGGTGACCCGACGGTAGACGAGGCACGGTATTAAATTTTGCCTGTTTTTTTAGTTTATTTTGATTTTTTTGTGCATGCACCGTTATCGGAGGTCATATTAAGCCCCTCGATGACGTCATTTCCGGTCACGTGACCAAATTTTTGATTTTATCGGCAAAAGTAGTGATACTGCAGAATTACCAAAATTATTTTCATTATAGTATTTTCAAAAATTGAACTTATGTAGTTCAAATTTCATACTTTATGAAATAATTTCTAAATCATATCTTTAAAATACATGTTGAATATTATATAATTATTCTTGCAAGTTTTTTAATTATACTGTACTTAGATATAGGCCATTATCTATCTATATATACATATAATCTATATATACATGTATATATAAATACCATATATGGATTATTTTTAAATAAGTTCAGAAATGATTATTATTATTAGTATATTTTTTTTCTAATATATTGCAGATTACTATACAATACTTTATATAGTTTTGTAATGGAATAGAAAAATTCCAAATTGAGATGTTTTTTAGAAATATCATCTATTTATATAAATTAGAATAGTTATATTGTTAATTACATAGTCTAATAATAATAAATCCTACACCAAAAAATGCATTTTTTTTGGTGTAGGATTTTTTCATCTAACCAGTAAAATGGAAATTTAGTGCTCTTGTACTCACAGAAAACTTTCAAATTAAAAATTTTGTAAATTATTTGTGTTTTAGCTTGATTAAAGATGCCAGTTTGTCAGTTTTCTTTTCTTTAATTTGTGAAGAATGAAATTAGTTGGTTTCAAATTCTACACTTTCAATTAATTAAAAGTTGTAATAATGTTCACATTTCAATGAATTATTTTATTTTATAAATTGACGTTTAATGAAATTATACTAATACATATCCTATCTGATCCTATTGCCATTTAATTATATGAAATAATTCTTGTATGCTTGCATTATCATTTCTTGGGCTCTGATGTGGTGACCTGTTCCCTACTCTGGGTATATGTATTGCAGTAGCCAGACTTGGGTTGGTGCTGCTTTCGCCACCAGTGGCCAAGGGAGACTGTAGTAGACTTTCCGAATGTGAGCCTCTGCCTAACTCACAGACGCGGACCTTGTTAACCCGGGAGACGTCCGAGCCGGTATGCTTTCGTTTTCTGCTTTGTGCCATTGCATACAAACAAAACACCACCAAAGTGGGGACACCTGCTAGCATTTGGTTGATCATAATGGAATAGCCTTCTCGCCCTGGGTGACCCTTCTAGAAATATAATTTCTGACATGCATCACCCCATTCCGCCCACGTACACCCCGCTGCCACTTTGAGGCAGCATAGCAGGATTCAGGAGGGGTTATTATTATTATTAAATAGTGAGAGGGCTGAGCTTGGTGTAATGACACTAATTTTTCAATATTTAGTGCCATATTTGTCCTCAGCAATCTTAAATTGCCACGTTCCACTATTGACAATCTGTTTCTTTTCTTTGTTAGTAAATTGCTAACTATGCTAAATCCTCTTTCGGCTAAATATGATGATGGGAATGCAATGAAAAACTTCTTTGATGCAGCCCATAAAGCCGGATATAATACTGGAATCTGCCTTTGAAGCCAAAATTCTTGATATCCATTTTTTAATTTCAAATTTTAACTCTTCATTTTTTGACAATTCTATCAACTCCTCCTGCATTGATAATTCTGCTGTTTGTAGGTTTGAGAAAGGTTCTAGTAGTTGCTTATTAATTCTAACTGTAAAGACTTACAAAGTCGCGAATTTTAACGAATATCAATAATATTAATTACAACTAAATCTAATGGTTCTAACGACTCTGCAAATCCAGAGTTCGGCCTGAGCTCAGGTCTTTACTAATTTCTAAATTAAATATAATTAAATCCAAAACAAGCTATCAAAACTTTACGTCTAACTGAAAAAAACAAAACCGGAAACCGGAACTTAAAACTAGAAATACCAATTAAGTGTTAGATTGAAAACAACAAATGATGTTAGAAACTTATACTAATAAATTGAATAACTTCTCAAAACAAGTTAAATAACAAACAAACAAAAATTTATTAACTCAAAAACACTTATAAAAAAATGTTAATTAAAGCTTTATTTAAACAAAATAAAGCATAATTCAAATAAACAACAAAACTTGTTTAATCGAACACAAATATCAAAAAAAATCAAATTATTCACAATAAATATCACCTTAAATACTACTTAATTCTACTACCTCCACCACAGATACAAACTTCAAGCAATTGTCGATCTTTATAGGAAACTCAAATGTCACTTAGCCAACCTTATGTTAATACAACACCTCGTTGAGTCGTTGGTTGCTTCGGCTTTTATATCCAAGTGACGTACAGTCCCATGTTGCTTCATTTACATAAATATACATAACATGTTTAAATTTATTAGCTTACAGAGTTATCAATTCATCATATCTTCTTTACAATTTAAGCATATATGAACAAAGCCTCAATACAAGATCATTCATCAACATATCAACATATATTACATTCTCATATTGGATCAGTGGTAAAACTTATTTAGAGTAGATGATGTCATTAGCCAGGACAGCTCTTCTGGAGGGCAATTTCCAATTCCGTAACACGTGATCGCTAACTACTAGAACAGAGAATGTGGAAGTAAGCCAACTCTTAAACTAAAATATAATACGTTAGATAATAATGAAAATAACGATAAATAAGAAAAGAGTGCTATAATAAAATAAAATAGGATAGGTCAGAGTTAACTTCCTCACAGACTGGTCGATTATCAAATTTGGCCTCGAAAGTTCTTTAGTTGAAAGGACTATAGTCAAAAAGGTATTAGAAACAAATTATAATGTACCAATACCTACTTTTAATATGGACTGATCTTGCTTAAAAGACATTTAGAACTATTTGTTGAAATGTGTTTGATGATTTTTAGTATTAATCAAAATTTTCAGTGCATTCTTGTAAGTATTGTCCAGGGGGGCAGCGATTGATCCTCAACGCCTTCTAAATTTGCCTTTGACTAAAAAAGCCCCCTTAGATCTCTTCAACGTCCACCAGTGGCCAGTACCGACCCCATTGGGAACCACTGATATACATGAAAATGAGAAACAGGGTTTAAAAAATATTTAATTGTAAAACTTGTGACAAAAAATATGATAAACATATAATAATTCTTGGTTCTTAGTAGATCTGTTGATTTGTAGCAATTACAACTTTTTTAGCCTGCTTTAGAAAATGTGTACATTCAAGAACATAGAACTACATATCAACATTAGCAGGATACTAGCACAAAGAACAAAAACTCTGAGAGTAAACAAGAAAAATAAAAGCAATATAAATGAAGTGCTCTTTATACGAAGTGAAATGGAATATAAAGAAGGAAGTATTTAAATACACAAGTGGTTAGATGTAAACAATAATGAGTTGAACAATTTTCATGTGATTTGCATGTATTTTTTAAATTAATTTTTTTAGTTCTTTCAATTAAAAATTTATTTATCCAACATGAGATTTCTCAAAATTTTCATAACCCCAACAATTTTTCTGTGACCCCTTCAAGGGTTGCACACCACTGGTTTATGGTACTGAGTACTGAAAACGTTTCTAAATAATAAAGTTGTTCTTTTGGAGAGAAAAATATTACAAGGTTTAGGACAGATATTGAAAGTATATGAGAAATATGTTGATGACATTTTTATGGGGTCCAATGGTAACCTAGATGAAATTACGTTAGAGAATAGGTTAACAGACGAGTTTAGGAATAGAAATAGGAGCAAGAGTGATACAAACACTAGCTATCTTGATAAAAGAATTAAGATCTAGTACAGAGAGTACAAGATGAGTATTTATAGAAAGAAGACATAAACAGCATATCTCATCAAGAAATGGTTAGAGGAGTCATTTACATATAAGATGTTGGAGATAAAGGCATGGCTGAAAAGGGTTCACATATATTGTACAAGAGAAAAGATAAAAATGGAATACTAAAATGGGCTATACAATAAGCAAGACAACATAAATACAGTAAGAGGGCAGTATTGAAATTACAGAAAAAAAAATGGAAAAGAGAGTGAGGATAAGAAGGATTGGTGAAATTAATGGTTGAATGGAACCAAGAGGAAATACAGAAATGTGAAATACTCTAAGCCAATGTATAATTTAAAAAAACTTATAGAGAAATTGACGTGGGCAATCCTGACATATGTAAAACAAAACATATAAATACGGTAGGAAAAAAAACAACATATAAATATTCTTGCTATTCCTTATCATATTTAATATGATGAGGAATAGCAAGAATAGCATAAAATGATATCGAAGAAGAATAAAGGTGTTTACAGGATAACATGGAAGAATAAAAATTTAGATATAGAAGAAGAATATATTGGTAATATGAACTGAAGTTTAGAAATAAGATTTGATGAACACAAAAGGGATATAGAAAGGAATATTAAGCATTGTACTAGTACAGAGGACCAATTGTTATAACCTAGATATGGAATAAGATAGAGCAAAAACAATGAAAGAGATACATAATAAAGCAGCAGCTAGAACAATGGAAATAGTAACAATATTTAAACAAGCAATTCTAGAAAGAACTAAAATTGCCAACTTTCCAAAAGTGTTATTTATTTAGCATTTGGAATCTATTTGCTTTGTATATCAAATTTTAATATTAATTTTATCAACAAATTTCATGATGCTGTCACATTGTTACAATAATGATGTCATTGTAACATAATGATTTAGTTTTTTTGACCTCATCCATGTTACATCATGATGACATCACATAAGGACTGTATCATCATTGTGAGAGATAGCACTATATTAAAAAATCAGATTAGCCATATATTATCCATACACTGCTAATACTTAGTGCTATCTATTGATAATAATATAAACTAAAATTTGATAAAAATGAAATTCTGTTCTGTAAGATTAAATGATCCTTATAGGATTAAAAGACATGGCATAAAGACATCCTTTAATGGCAGAACTTCAATACTGAATTTCATGAAAATCTGCTAATTAGTTCAAAAGTTATTAATAGGGGACAAACATGGCCTGATCATAAACCTTCATTTCCTTCAGAAAGTAATATAAAAAGAGTTGAATTTGAAGAGAATGCTCAACCTGATCAACCAGAGGAATTAAAATTAATTTGAAGATGGTGTGCAAAAAATAGTGGAATATAGACAAATTTTAATAATAGAGAAGTGCAGCTAACCTATAAAATGATACTGAAGATTGCTCAGCTTATTTTTATAAGAAGTTAGTGTCAAAAATTGTCTTACAATGCATAATTTGTAGTATACAACATTGAAATAATATGCACACTTTATAATAATATGTTTGGTTGCAATGTATGGTAAATAAATCTGCAAGTTGCTGAGACATGGATTTGAACAAATTAAATATTTTTGTTATGCTAATCTTTTGTTATCTGAATTGTTATTATTTTTTAAGGTTTATGTATAATAAAAATAGAACAACTAGTAAATTGTTTTAATTTAAGTGCAGTTATATTTTAACCAAGATTTAGTGCTACAATATACAGCCAGTCCTTGACTTACAACATGGTTCAGTTCAAATCTTGCTATTGGAAATACCCAAAATTTATGGATTTTTCACATCTAAATTTTATTAGGAACTATATTATCTTAATAAACATAAAGAACACAAAATTACAAGAACCAGATACAAGAAAGGATGCTTTCCATATATCAGACCAATAGGTCTGGGATTCAAATTCATTGAATTGCATTGATCAGTCACAGAATTTACTGATTACATCAAACATTGTAAGCATAAATCATCCTAAGTCAAGGATTACCTGTAATGTTAATGACAAATACACAGGCAAATAGCTAAATATGTTATTGTATTGAAAAACTAATACCATCATTATAAATTTGATTTAAATATAATTTGTAACAAATTTTTTTGAAATTCTATGTAGATGATTAACACTTTGAGCATTGGTCAAAAGTCAATGCAGTTATTTTGTGATAGAAGAAAAGTTTTTGTTTTTTTTTTGCTTAAAAATCAAATGAGTTGTATAATATAATGAAGCAGAAGTGAATCTAATACTATAATAAAATATAGTACAGGAATACCTCGTTTATCGCGATTTCGATTATTGCGATTTTCGATTTATTGCGGTTTATAATTTGATACCAAAACTCGAATTTCATAAATGAACTTATTAACTTGATGGTGTACTATGTTATAAGAATTGTAATAACGGGATGTCGTCTTTCATGTCCGACATTTAAAACTGTTTTTTACTTTTACTGTATTTTATTTTAATTTAATTTAATTTTATTTGTTTACCTTCATTTTATGCATGTAATTTTATTATTTAACATATAGTCTCAGTTATTTAAAAATGTATTAATTTTAAATCAATTCAAATATTTTCGAACGCATGTGTTCTAAGAACAAAGGTTGCCATAGCAACCCTTACGTTCCTTCTATTCCGTTATATGTGGAATTTCTCCTGACGATGGTCATAGACCGAAAGTGTTTGTGTACTATATTAAAATAAAGTTTAATCTTACTGCAAAAAGTGCTAGTTTTGTTTATTTCATGTATTTAAGTTAAGCAGTTGTTTTCGCCTGATGACGATCATAAACCAAAAGCATTTGTGTACTATATTAAAATAAAGTTTAACCTTACTACAAAAAGTGGTAGTTTTGTTTATTTCATTTATTTCATAGAAAAAATTATTTCGAAAACAAAGAGATAAGCTAGTCAGTATTCAAATAGTTTTATTTAAATTGAAAAATTAACAAAAGCAAAAAAATGTCTTTCCAGTTGAAAAACACATCAAAGAAAACAGTAATAATGTTGTTTATAGGTTGAAAAATCATGTCAAAAGGAAAAATGTATTTACAGTTGAAAAAACATGAGAGAAATCTTTTTAGTGAATAGTTTAAATATCACATGAAAGAAATGACTGTTAGAATACAATTTCTTATAAGGTTTTACAAAGTTCTTTTCTTAATTTTAATCTCAAAAATAAAACCAAATATTTAAAAATGATATATATAATTTAAAGCTTCAAAAGTCCATTTTATTATCACTATATTAAAATTAAGGCAACATTTAAAATTTTATGAATTAATAATTGTCAAATTAAATGAATAAAGATATTAAAAACTCTGTTTATAGAAATCTTGCAAAAGGGTGTCTCTACCCTTTTCCTTACTCTGAGACACAATCCCATTTATATTAGTGGGTGGATAAGTTCTTTAATCTCTTGCATCAGTATTATAAATCCAGCATGGTGACACAACAGACAATCCCATACTCATTGGTGAATAAGCCAAAATTCGCACAAATGCACTTTGCAAAATTTTTAGCTTTAGCTACTTTTTCTTGGACAATTCTCGAATTGGCCATTGATTGCCAGGCGCATCGTGAATTGGCCAGCCAAAGCCCGAAATAATGGTGAATTCTCATATATTTTAGGCTTTGACCAAATCTAGAGATAGCCAGTCATTTTGCAAATTGGCTAATTGTTAGGCTATGGCCAACATATATAAATGTATATATACAGATATTAAAAAAAATCAAAAGAATCAGTAAGATAATCTTGGTTACAAATAAATATGGCAGATTGTGAGCTGGTACAAAGGGAAAGTAGCATGACTGAATTGGTGAATCTTACAATTTTCAATTTTTGGCAACATGATGTATAAGCAGATCTTTCTTCAAAATATTTTTAGAAAAAATTCCTTGGTTTATACATTAATATACAGTAGGCCTCGATTAGTGCGAGTTCGAATAATGCGATTTCGATTAGTGCGACTTATAAAATTGATAGCGTTTTTCAGTTAGTGCGAGCAAATATTTGATTAATGCGAGTTGTAAGCATAGACCAGTCTTACTAACAAAGCTCCACCTCCTTTTATGATGTCAATTAACAAATTACCATTAATTTTCAGTTAATAAAACTGGACAAGGAGCAGTCCAAGAACAGTCATTTGACTTTGAAGGGGGATGTAAAATATGAAAATAAATATTTCTTAAACAATTAGTATTGTAGTTATTCATTGTGAGGTTGGCTAATGGCCGGAATCTCATGAAGCAAAGCAAGAACCAATTACCTATTTTACATATAGTTAATACTTCAAATTCAAATAGTGCGAGGAATTCGTGGAACCCATTATTCGCACTAATCGAGGCCTACCTGTATACAATAAATTCATTTCAAAACAATTTACTTAAAATGTTTGGTAATTTTCAAATTTTTCATGCAAAAAACAATTGTTATTTTTCCCTGAATATTTTCTATATTTTATGTTCTTGCAATTATAATAAATGCAATGTGGGCCACAACATAAGGAATTTTATACTGCAAATTTAAGACTACTGCTTTCTCTCGTATGTATGTATGTATGTATGTATGTATGTATGTATGTATGTATGTATCTGTATGTATGTATGTATGTATGTATGTATGTATGTATGTATGTATGTCTATAAATTTATATGTTGAACATTT
This sequence comes from Olivierus martensii, assembly GCA_000484575.1. NCBI lineage: Eukaryota > Metazoa > Arthropoda > Arachnida > Scorpiones > Buthidae > Olivierus > Olivierus martensii. The sequence continues at coordinate 43,708 of AYEL01078066.1, forward strand.
TATTTTACTCCAAATATACTAGCCAAAATCTAGCCCTTGAATTACAACGGAATAATTTAATGATTAGAAATAATTTGAACTAAAGTTAGCGCCATCTCGTAATTATAATAATAATTAATTTTACTAAATCTATGAGTGGCGCCATCTATTAATTAATAATTGAACTCGAATTTTTAATTAATTTATCTGAAGAAAAAAT
>AYEL01078067.1:0-40554 GCA_000484575.1 Olivierus martensii
AAAAATAGAATATATATTTAATACAACATAATATTTAATGTGATGGATAGGCTTGTTTTTCAGCACAAATTCTCTCAAATCAGAATATCATTGAAGATATCACTACTCGCAATTCTTTTTCAATCACTAAATGAGATCGATATTTTGTCTGTAACAGCTACAATAGAAAGTTTCTGGATACATGAATATATATATATATATTTATAACCCTTTTGCCAAATGATTTTTTCCCAACTCCAATTTGAATTTATTTATTTTTGTTTATCTAAAAAATGTTGTTTTTGTTAATTATTGCATGCCCCCAGTGGGGCACACAACACAGTTTGGAAAACTCTGTTGAAATTAATCAATACATTAAAGATTAAACTAAGATTGGAATCATTTATAAATTAATAATTAAATCAGAATTTTTAATTTATCTGAAGAAAAAATCTGCCTCAGCCAGGGGATTTTCAGGTTACAATCCTGATGTCCTAACTGTTAGATCACCAATGCTACCTAGCAAGTTGATTCTTCAAACAATATTATATTGTATTTAGAATTTTTTTATTCCCAGACATTGGATTACACTGATAGAAACATTCCTGACTGAGTTTTTCAGCCACAGGCTTCAATGGCACTAGCCTAGCAACTTAGACATAAATCAAACTTCAAGGGAGGTATCCAAATCAAATTGTCAAATTAATCTCTTGATAATTTAATAGAAATTTTAATAATTGGAAATTTAAATTAATGTTAGCACCATCTTGCAATTAGTAAATATACTAATGATTAAACTAAGAATGATACATCTATGAATAAATAATTAAATTAGGATTTTTAATTAATATGATTAGATATCTCCCTTAAAATTTGATTTGTAAAAGTCTATGTTTAAGATTTACTCATTTCAGTTATTGAAAGTATATTTACATAGCTCTAAATTAACAGAAGCCATGAGAAATTATTATTCTAAACAGTATATCTTATATATTTTCAGTTGTTGGTTTGTTTGTTTGTTTTGAGTAATTTCATAAACAATAGAAGCTACGACCACTAAACTTGGCATGGTTTCCTGCAATTTTCAAACTTGGATAATTGGCCTATTTAACCTGATGATGATGTCATGTTTATCCGACAGTATCAGATTTTGTACAGGATGTGAGCCCGAGTTTTTATTAAAAAATTTTCGCTATTTTTTAATCAACATCTTCTGATTGAATTAAAGTTTTTATTTCTGACAAGTCTCTAGTCTATAATGCAAAAAAAATCATTTTTCTATATGTTATGTTGCTGTTTTTTAATAAATTATTATGTAATTCAATACTTCTTTATCAAAATTCACCTATGCAATATATGGCTGTGGTCAAATTATGTAATTGATAATGACTGTATGAGATATGGCTGCCACATTCTAAAATTCTGGACATGTAATTGATAAATGAAAACAGAAAGAAACCAAAACTGCTTTTATTTGTTGTACAAAAGGGTTTAAATCAATAAATTTGCTTAACCTGCTTAAAAGCTTAGAAGAATTATATTTTTTTTTATATTTAAATCTTTTATGCCAGAAATGAGACAGGAATGCTTAACATTATAAAGGAGTATGTTATGTAGGAGTATTAAAACAAAATGAGATAGATTTTTCAAAAACTTGGACAAGACTTTTTAAAATTTCAGAAAAACTTACTTTTCATAATTTTCCCAATTGCCTAAATTCCACAATTTTCTTCTATTTTAAAGATTTTCACTTGAAAATAAATAATTTACTAACTGTTGAAACTGTCATATGATTTCATGATAATATAATAATCATTTGTAATGTTATGAATTGTAAAATTTGTTTTTATTTGATTGAATCACTGCTATAACTTACTGATATCGCAATGGCAAGCAGATTTTATCAATAATGTCATTAAATCAATGTCTGCTGAAAGTTATTTCTGAAGATTTAGAATCTGCACAATTTTAAATGCACTTTTCTTCAATAATTATTATTTTTTAAACTAATTTGAATATGAACTTTCATTTATAATTAAGAAAAATTATGCACATTTCTCACTCAAGCATCTTCAGATTATTCCTGATCCCATTTGATCCAGAAAAATGGAATTTTATTGTATATTAATTATATATAAAATAGAAATACTTACTGATGTTTTTCTTGAAGATAAAGAAATAATAATCGCTATAAAAAATTAAAAGTTTATTATTATTATTACTATTTTAATTTAAATTTTTATATAAAATATTAGTTAAAATATCAATTTTTAAAATTTATAAATTTTTCTTGGATGCTAAATCTTCCAATTATTTAGGAAAAATTTATTTATTTATTTAACTTATTACTAATTTAATGATACAAATAACTGATTGTTTTATAGTTGCTTAGTTAAATTAATTATGCTATCAAATTTACATAAGGCATATCTAGTGTTCAAGATATATAGTTTTTAACTCACTTAAATTTTTTTATGAAACTTTTATAAGGATATACATAAGTCTTGTTTTGTGAAAATCAAGTGCCAGTATGCTTGTACTTCTTACTGCTGCCTAATTGCATTCAATAGACTGGCTGCACACCATTGTAACTAGATTTAGAAAGTTTTGTGACAGTATTGTCATAAAAAAGCACTGATTGTGCTATATTTAAATTAAATTTTCAGAATATCAAAATTCAAATAATATAATTTTGGTAATTTAAAAATTTATTAAGAAAGTTTTTTCTTCTAAGAAAAACATATCAATTTAGTCCAAATTTCATAATAATAATTTTCATGGAATTTAATTATTAATAAGTTTATCATCAAGAAAAAATATACAGTAAATGTTTATTAATTCAGATAAATTGGGGAGATGACATCTGAATTAAGCAATAATCCATCAGTGAAACAAAAGATAGTCTTAAAAGACAAAAACCTTCAGAATACAAATAAATCGAAAATTTAATGGCAAAACTGATGAAAATAATTAAAAGAATATCAGTGTAGAGCTTTTATTTAAAAATTTTAAGCTCATTGATATTAAACTCAGAAGTTGTAAATAGTCTCTTTTGAGATGAATTTTTGATTTTCCACATTTCAATATGGATTATCTGACACTGGATTAACTGTAAACAGATTGGCAAAAGTTTACTGTATTCTGTTAATCCAGCAGTGTACTGCTATGCTTCAAAAGTATTGAAATTATTATATACAGGAATATCTCGATTATCGTGGTTATTATTGCCATGAAAAATACTGCAGTAATTGAATCCGCGATAATCGGGCATGTTTCTTGCAAGGTGTCATTCGTTTAAGGTTGCGATTTTAGTTGTTCCTCTGTTGAGTCAGAATTTCTTTTTGAGACAATATTTTGTGGATTTGTGTTTTTCCCATATTAAATTTTTCTGAAAATGCTCATTCAGAAAGACCTTTCTTACTGTCTTCAATCATTTTTATTGGTTGCTCTAATGTGGAGACCAGCAAACCATAATAAAATAATTTAATATATACAGTGAAACCTGCTAAAACGATCACCTTCGTAATACGACCCCCTGAACTAATGACCACTTTTTAGACGGAACATCCCGTTTCGTATATATAAAACATCATTTTCGACCTCTTTAAAATGACCCTCCCTTAACGCGACCACGACCGACAATAAAATCATATTTTTAAAAAAGTCCTGTTAAAAACGACCAGTACAGAAGGATATTTTGCTTTTTAAATTTTTGAACCAACTCGAGCCGCTCCGACGCGACTATCTCGACGTTACACAAGGTCGAATTCCCTATTGGTTGAAAGCGGCGCATACTGAAGTGGATGAGTCCAAACGCGAAAGGGAAAGTCGGTAGAAAGAAGCATGGGAATGATTTGGTTTTGGTTTTGATTTTGTTTTGTTCTACTGTACGAAGCTGTCATATCTTGCAAGTCACAATGGCTAATTACAATACAATTTTAAATTGAAAGAGTGGATGGAAGTCATCCATGCTAGCGAGACCGGATTGTCACAATGCGATTTAGCTTAAAAATTCAATTGTGGTAAAACACAGATACAAAAAATTTAAAAAAACAAGGAACAACATCGAAGAGAATGGTGTGAAAATGGAAATGAAAAAAAGAAGCGAAACCGGCCACAGCAATACGAGAAAATTAACAGTCCTGGTTTGGGAATGGTTTCAAAAATGCAGAAGTAAACGATTTCCTCTGAGTGGACCCATAATCCAGGAAAAAGCCAAAGAATTTGCAACAGCGTTTGGATTGTCAAGACCTTCACAGCCAGCAATGGGTGGCTAGAGAGTTTTCAAAAACAGAATAATATTGTGTTTCGTAAAATAAATGGCGAAGGAGCAGATGTGGATGAAAATGTTGTATTGGACTGGAGTGAAAGATTAAAAGATGTAAGTAGAGATTTTGATGCAAAAAATATTTTTAACTTAGATGAGACTGGCTTAATTTACCAAAACTTACCAGATAAATCTTTAGTAGCAAAGTCGAAAAAAGTTTAGGGGGGAAAATGTCCAAACAGCGATTAACAGTGATGTTGTGTACAAATTCAGTTGGTGAAAAGGAATCGGTCGTTGTAATAAACAAATCGTTTCGACCTCATTGTTTTAAGAACACAGATTTGTCAAGACTTGGCATTAAATGGTTCACTAATAAAAAAGCTTAGATGACTACTGATGTTTTTACTACCTGGATAAAGCAGTTTAATTCCAAAATGTCAGCTCAAAAAAGGAATGTTTTGTTACTTTTAGACAATGCTACTTCACATCCAGACTTAAAACTTTCAAATGTGAAACTGCAATTTCTTCCAGCTAACACAACAAGCAGGCTTCAACCTTTGGATCAGGGTATCATACGTTCTTTTAAATTGCATTATCGTAAAAGAATGTTGAAAGCTTTGGTTGCTCGTATGGATCAAACTTCCACTGCTAGTGAATTAGCAAAGAAGATTTCATTAGCTGATGCTATTTCTTGGATAAGACTAGCATGGGATGAAGTGCATGAGACAACAATACAAAAATGTTTTAAAAAATGTGGCGTTAACACCGTCGAACTTGAGAATTTAAATTCAGATTTTTTCGATCCAGTGGAACAGGAAATAACAACAATTTCACAGTTAGCAGACATTGAAACAGACTTGGATGCAATTGATGATGTGCCAAGCTCAGAAATTCTTGAGTATGACTGGGAACAACTCTTACTGGATGCTTTGGAATCTGATCGTGCTCCTGACGAAGAGGATGAGGAAGGCAGTGAAGGGGAAAATGAAGACTACAAAAAAGTGCCAATAGAAAATGTAGTTCATACAATAAAATCATTAAAATGCACTGCTGTTGAATTAAACAGTGAACATTTGGCAGAACTTTTAAATAAGTTAGAAATAGAATTTGAAAATTCTATAGTAGTACATAAAGCAGCTAAATTATTTATCCCTTTATAATATTTTTATCCCTTTGAACTACAGTAATTAGCTCATTGTAGGAATGGAGTACAGTATTACTGTACATGTAACTTTTTGATAATAAAGTTAAAAAATAAATAAAAGCAAATATCCTTCAAAAACTTGTCACTATTATTTTTTAGATACAGTACAGTACAGGTACTTGTATCACTACAGTACCGAAAATTTTAATACAGTACACTGTATTTTTGAACTGTGTAAAAAGACCACCTCTCTAAAAAAACCATTTCTTTGAGAACCATTAGTGGTTGTTTTAGGCAGGTTTCATTGTATATTAATTGACAAAATTTTATAATTACTAAAATTAATTTTTGAATAAAAATTGGAGACATCTGAGAAGCAGAAGGATTGATTTCATCACACAATGACGAAACACGATCACCCCTTCTGCTAAACAATAAGAGAATATGATCGGCTCTTATCAAATAAACAAAACATAAGTTCGTCTTTCAAAAAGGAAGGACAGACAAGAGACGATCAAGACAGAGCAAAGAACACTTTCCAAAAAGAAGGTGCAAAAATGTAGAGCAGAAAAATTGAATCCGTGTTCTGTCCCATCGGCAATCTTCTGACAAAGTAGGGAACCAAGACATAAAAGAATAACAGAGGAATGATGTAAATTTTTTTATTTACTCTCTCTCCCAGGTATGATCTCTGCATAGGGTAGCTCTTTCTCACGAAGTATGTTAATAATGTGTTTTATTTCTTGTTTTTTTTTTTAATAAATATATGTTATTTATTTTAAATGAGTATCCGAATCAATTCTCCTATCCTGGATCCTTGCATCACTTACTCATGACCCTATTCAAAAATAATAAAATTTACTGATACATATTTTTTATAATGGCTATCCGCTGCGAGATTCTCATACTGGTGTCAGAAATGGAATTGTCAAATGATAAGACCCAAGACACCAGTCTACATACGTTGCGGGATCCTCACACTAAATTCAAGGCATTAACTTTCCATTTAGCCCATGGTATAGCCATGTTTCAACATCCAAAGTGCAGTGATAGCATCACACATGTATGAGATTACATTTGATTAATACACTTGCATAGATCATAAACATCCGGATTCAATGCTGATTGTTTTCACTTTCCCTGTTTCCTCTATATCATTTTGCCATAAGCCTTTCAAATTATGAGTTTTAACATTTTTAATAAAAAATTTAATTATATCATAGATACAAATCTAAGGAACGTGCATATTAAAAAGATATCACATTAAAGTAGAAATGACACCATGATTTCGTTATTCCAGCAATCTATATAATTCTTGAATAAAAATTCATGAAGAAAAATCATCAGAAAAAATTTCTTCGAATTTTTCCTGATGAATGATCGGGAAAAATTTGCATGGTGCAATTCTTTCAATTGTAGTGGTTTGGCCTAAATGAAATTTAAGTTTAAAAGAAAATGGTACTGATGTAAGCAATAAAGATAGTCAATTAGTAGTGATGTTAAATGTACTGATGTAAGCAATAAAGATAGTCAATTAGTAGTGATGTTAAAAAATTATGGTCATCATAGATAGTTTCACTTTATGTTTGGTCTATAAAAATGATGGTTGTGGTCACGTTAGGGAGGTGGTCAGGTTAAAGAGGGTCAAGTAGCATTATTTCTATGAGAAAAAATTTGGTTCCCATAAAATTGTGGTCATACCATCAGGTGATCTTATACAGGTGGTGGTGAAGTCAGTTTTCACTGTATAATGATTTTCAAGTGTTTTTCATCTTAGATTACTTTTCTTATTTTTGTTGTCCATTTTGGTAACAGTTAATATTTCTTAATACATTAAAATAAATACAAAATTACTAACAAAAATGTTTATATTATTGCTGTCAACAAAATTGTTATTATTATTATAGAAAAATATAGAGGGTGTACTCAAATATTTAAACCCTTGAAGAATGAAGAATAAAGTAAGAAAAATATATAGGAGAGTATGAGAAAAGAGGGAAAGGATCCTACCAGAAGTGTGCAGCCACTAGTAGAAAAAAGAGTGTCCCCTTTAGTCAACTCTTACAATACATGGCCTCTAAGAAGGTGGATGAATTCTATTCTCCCATTCACAGGCTCAACAAAATTATTATTATTATTATTATTATTATTATTATTATTATAATTCTTAATTTATTTTGTTCTGTGACTGTAATTATAAACAACAAGATATAACAAATTAAGAATGCAGGCACTCTTCAAGTTACAAATATTCTAGTTATGAACTTTTCATACTTACAAATGTACCATTCATTTTCAAATTTTGGAAAATTTTAAAAACTCTTCAAGAATTTTAAACATTATGAGAGCAGAATGCTCTATTAGCCAATATAATGTATTACACAGATGTTTAATATATTATGGCAGTATTTCAAGATGACAGAGTTTAATTTAAAAACATTTAGTTTATAATCAAAACTTTTTGTTCAAATCTCTGAATTAAGAATCTTCTAATCTCTTACTACCAGTATTGATGGGATGAAATGTTTAACTTATTAAAAAAAATTGGTCTAATTATGAAATATATTGCAAATTACAATATATAGTGATTTCAATTCTTCTGATTGTCATGTAATAATGGTTTCAGAATTATGAATAAAACTTGAATTAAATTTGTAACTCAAGGCCTGCCTGTAATTTTCTATTAATGATAAATGAAATTATTCAAAATAAAAATTACCTCACGTAAATCAATAGTTACTGGTATAGAAAGTTGAATGACAAACGTCAAAAAAGACAACTGTTCATCTGCAATATGTTTTTTTATCTTTAAATAAAAATAAATTTACTTTAGCAATTATTATATCTAAATTTTTAAATCCTAATAAAATCTAAAATTTTATAAATATGGTATTATTATATACAAAACAAAATTCCAATAATCTGGTATTTGTTATTCTGGCAAACTGATAATTTGGCATTTGAAAAGTTAAAATTTAACCAACAGTTTGAGAAGCTGCTGAATACCAATTCATATTATACTTCCTGGTGTAAGATTTTTATTTTATACCAATTGTCTATATTATACTCTGTTTATTCACTAAATATTATTTTAATTATCTAAAATGATAATTTCTTTCAAAGTGAATAAAAGTGCATGTATAATTTTTAAAAGTATATGTCTAATGATTTGGAACATTTCTATATCTACCATCTAATAATCAAGCATATACTAATCCAGCATTGCCAATCTCTGATGATGCCAAATTATCATAATTCTACTATATATTTATTAAAACATATTAAGCATGTTTAAAAAACTTTTTTAATTTATATAATTATTATTGAAAACAAACAATTGAAATGTCCTAATCAATGTGATATCAATATTTTGCAACTTGCCTAAATTTTTCAAAAATATTTTCTAATTGATAACTCTTCAAATTTTCTTGAAATACTTCTAATGATTCCTGACTAAATCCAGAATTTTGTAATAATTAGTGATAATATTGGATTTAATGTTTCAAGTATGATTTCACAAAACAACAGCTTCAAGCATTATAAAAAAAACTTGTTTGAGAAACCAAACAATCCTTCTGATCAAAAGTTTTTCTATTGTGCACTGTTGGAATCAAATATATAGATGGCCAAACAAAGTATGTTGTATTTCCAACTTAAAAATTCGTTTTCACATCTCTGAATTTTTTCAAAGAATCGAGACACAGCTTGTTGAATATCATTCATCATCTGATGGTCAATTCTACAATACTTGTGAGTGGCACTGGAATAGCTCCATCATTATTATCCAATAGGAAGGAAAGTTATATAAAATTCAATAAAATACAAGTATGTTTTCAGATTATGAATAACATTCTAAATTTACATTGGTGAAATTTTTGACATTAGAATAGATTGGACAGTTATTAACTGTCAATGCAATATTTCACTTTTCAATTTTATATTTATGATCTATATAACCACTTTTCGGATGTACCTAGGTTATTAATCAAAATCCAATTAACTAGGGGATTTACGTGATTCAATTAATCCCAATCTAGCCAAACTTCCCCCAGCAGTTTATTTTAGAATTAACTGCCAAATTAATAATTATTTTTAAATTATGCTACGGCGCCACCATCTGTCGGATTAATAATTAATAATTTAAATTTAGGCTAAGGTGGCGCTATCTATTATTTAATAATTGAACTTTAATTTTTACTAATTTACAGGGTACCTAGGTTATCCAGATCTTTTAATTACAAAATAAGTCAACTAGTAAAGTTGACTAATAATTATATTGCTTGAAATTTGGAATTGTAAATCTTTCAATAGAAATTAACAGCAGCTTTTTAATGTCAGCAGTATTTGAGCTAACAAGAAACATTGTTTCTTGTTAGTTCAAATACAGATGTTTTCCAGTTTACACAAATGATTGGGAAATAATCCAATTACATACATATAAGATTTAACAAACCCAAACTTTGCATAAGTTGGAAAAATAATTTTTTAACAAAATTTCTGAATTAAAAGCTTCTTGAGTTAGATAAACTAGGATAATTGCATTTATGATATTATGCCATCATATTGTTCCGAATGAAAAGAAAATAACACTACAGGGAATATTGTAAGATCAAAGTGGTTGACTTTATATTCAATTTAATTGCCAAGTAGAGACAATTTCTATTAATAGAGATAAAGATTTAATCAATAAAGATTTTGATTCTCATTGTGGTAAATTCAAGTGAATTTACCACATTCGTATCAAATGCATATTTTTAGAATTAATGATCAAATTCTTTAATAAAAGAATGTGACTAAGTAGCACTCAGAGTCCAGAACACTGTGAGAATTTTATAGAAGTAAAGACAACTATGTTAATAATAAAAATATATACTAGCAATTATTAAAGATTAAAATACGAGATCCCATCATATACAATATACAGATATATATATATATATATGACATAAAATATCAACACTGATATGAAACCTCAACCAAGAAAACAAATGAAACATTTTTAGAATAGAAATATCCTGATCTAACTTTAAGAAGGAAGATTTCTAGAGGTTGACAAACAATACTTTTGAGAAAAAGGATTATACTATGTTTCTTTTTGTATTCCTGTTTTCATAAAATTACTTTTATATACAGTAATTATAAAAGTTCAGATAAAAGAATTGCAACATTAGACAGAAGAATACATATCTAAACAGAATTAAGGACATATATATGCATGCTGAGACTGGACTGTCTTTTGATTTTTCAGAAGTATCTGTCCATCCATGTCTTTGATGTTTTCACCAATCTCATAAAGTTGAGAAGAGGTCCAAATTGATTCTTGGACCAATTTGGATCTCTTCCTCAACTTTATGAGATTTCTTTTAATTAGGATTGGTGACAGACAGAATTGGTGGACTGTCAATTTCAACATTTATGGTTTTATTTATTGAAGACCTCATTGACTTTGATCTCCTCTTTCATCTGTTATATGAAACTTATTTCTTTTCCAAGGCATTGTTTATGTAAAGTAACCAAATTTCTTGCTCCTATCAAAAGATCATTCAAAAGCTAAATTCAAAAATCTATTTGTTTCATTAGTTTTTACATTGGATTTAAATATTAAATATATATATTTTAAGTAACATATATCAATCATATTTGCATATAATGCAGATATATTTTGATGAGCTTTTGCTATTAATAAACTCATCTATAGTTTGCTGACATAATATATATTTTATATACAGTAATCCCCCAAAGTTATATCATAAATTGTTCCAAAGCTAGCGACATTATTCAAGACAATATATATTGAATCAGATATTTCATAAACATAACAAATTCCAGACAAAATTTTGATCAAGAAAATCACATATACTTATTTCTATACTTATGAAAGATTTACAAAAAATATGAAATCTTGAACTATGGCCAGGGGAATCTGGATAATTACTAAGGTCTAATAATGAAAACTGCAATGAACAAGTTCTTAACCATAGTTCTTTTACTTCAAATAAAAATTCAAATTCTTTTTGCTTTTTCTCATAAGAAAATTAAATTTCATTTGAAAAATTTTTCAATCCTATGAGACATTATAGGGATCTAAGTTTTCTTCCTAATAATAACATTATACAATTATATATAATTTTATATTCTGTCACTGTTATAATTAAATATATATAAGTTCTACAGAATAGGTTAAAAGTAAAACAAATGTTTTTTTAGCCAAAGTAAGGCATTATAAAAATCTTTTACATATTAAAACTAGAAATTTTATAAAAAACACATGAATAAAATCTTCTAATTCTTATTGTTTAAACCAGTGTTTCCAACCTTTTTAGATCAGCGACACACTTCAGAGTTGAGCAGATTTGTACAATACACCAGAAATCAGGACAAAAAATAAACAAAAAAATTTTCACACATAAATCTTTATAGCAAGATAAACATAATGTCTAATAACTCATGTAAATAGTCATATAAATGCAACATAATAATTCAATTATTTTACAACATAAAAGACAGAAAATTATTTTCAATTTAAAAAAAATCATACATAGAAAAGAAACATATTTAAACATAAAAACTAAATTTTAAATTTTAAAGTAGTAAGAGTCAAATAGTAAAATTACATTAGAGCTAATGTGATATTTGTGCTTGTTGTTTTTCACATAACATCTTAAATTCGTGGACGAATTGTAGACAGACAAACTCTTAGTTCCTCTTCTACAGAAAGTAATCTCTCATGCTTTTTGTTTTTAATTTCCATCATTGACGAATATGCTAATTCACATAAATATGAAGTAGAAAAAGGTAATAAAACTTTTAAAGCCTTCATTGATATATTTGGAAATTCTGTTGAAATTTATATCCAAAATGCTATTTGTAAATGACTGTGCTTGTTCGTTTGACGATTTTAATAATCTTTTGAAATAATCAGGACACTGTGTTATTAAATTTGGATGTTTTGTAGCTAAATGACATCATTTATTAGAAATCAAAGAAGCATTAGAAAGTTTTTCATTACGAACAACGAAAATTGGTATAGGACAGCATTTATCTCCAATCCATGAAAATCCCAATGTTATGTATTTTTCGTCATATTTTCTATTTACAATTTTTGCCTTTTTAGTAGAAGCTGCTTCAGTGCCATTGTCATTATTAGTTTTTATTTTTACTTTCTGGTTCTTTCTTAATTAAAAACTTATCCATTTTAAGGATTGAATTTTAATTAAACTTACATATTTTTTAGTCTCACATTAATTTATTAATTTTTATTAAAAATGTCAATATTCTTGCGACACACTTGAGGGACGCTCACGACACACCGGTTGGGAAACACTGGTTTAAACAATTATTCATAATTATTAACTAAAATATAATTTTAATAAACATTGTTTTAAAGTTTATTTTTTACCTGCACCATAGAATTTATATTGTTCACAAGATTATAGTACAGTGGTACCTTGGTTAACGATGATAATCCGTTCCAGCATTACCATCGTTATCCAAAGCGCGATTCCCCATAGGATTTAATTGAATGAACTGTTGTGCTCTATATGAATGCCGTGCGCTTATTGGCCAGTATGATCGCGCGACGTCGCGCGATGTGGTGTATGCTATACGGGGTTACCAGATTCGCCATTTGGACGACCTTGAGAAAAAAATTTAAATTTATAATGATTTATCAAGATCATTTGACAAAATTTGTTTTATTTCGAGCCTTGACATTGAAACGAGCAGCTGAGATAGCTTACAAACTCAGTGAAATATTTTTTGACATTACATATGCTATACAGGGTTACCAGATTCGCCATTTGGACGACCTTGAGAAAAAAATTTAAATTTATAATGATTTATCAAGATCATTTGACAAAATTTGTTTTATTTCGAGCCTTGACATTGAAACGAGCAGCTGAGATAGCTTACAAACTCAGTGAAATATTTTTAACGTTTGGTGCCCCATGCATACTGCATAGTGATAATGGCAGAGAATTCGCCAATTCTATTATTGAAGAATTTAAATCACTATGGCCAGAAAAAAAAAATCATTCATGGTAAGCCCCGCCATAGTGAAAGTCAAGGCTCCGTTGAAAGAGCTAATCAAAACGTCGAGAAAATGATTGCTGCATGGATGACTGACAATAATAGTGTGCAATGGGCACAAGATCTTCCCTTCGTTCAATTTATGAAGAACCGTGCACTACATTCAGGCATAAAACAAAGCCCGTATAAAGTCATGTTCGGAATAGAGCCTAGAGTTGGTTTATCTACGTCTTCTTTACCTTCTGAAATAATTGCAACGCTGGAAAGGGAAGAAGATTTGGAAAAAAGTATTGCTGAAGTACAAGGCAGTATAGGAGGAACTCAAAGTGATGTTTCACACATGGAATCAGAAACATCTTGCCAGCCTAAACTATGCTCTATATGCAGTACCTTTTTGTCTACAAACGAAGGCGACTGTTGTATAAATTACACGACTAAAAATAACATCAGATCAGCTAGAGATGAAACAGTTCATGGTCTAATTAATCAAGCCAAAAAGATGAGATCTATATCAGAAAAAAACATACCCTTCAGCCAATGTCGGAGATAATGTAACTGTACCTATTCCGGAGGTAGACAAACCAAAGGGATCTTTCCGAAATATTACTGCTGTAATTTTATTGAAAACTGATGATAATATGTACCAATTAGGTACTAAAGATGGTGTCATAAATCACCTGTATACCAGATCAGAATTTGATATTTGCAAATAAAAATTCATTGATATCAATGAAGTGAAAAAAGATAAAGAAATTTCTTTGCATCAAGCAGCTTCTTTTTCGGTAATGGGTTCCAGCGAATGTTTTACAATGTGCAAATGTACGAAGAAATGTATAACTAATTTATGTAAATGTAAAAAAATAAGAGTTTATGTAATTCCAAATGCCACAATAGTGGGTCATGTAATAACAAGTAGTATTTTTTTCATCTTATAACTTCCAAATAAATGACTTTCGTGATGTAGTGTGTATCATTTTTAATATACGAAGTTATATTGTAATTAATTGTGATATTTACTTCTTTTACGCAACACAACCATGCAAATAATAATTGAATTTAATCATTAAACTATAACCTCGAAAACATACAGTGCATCATATGGCGGATGCATTGTATGTGTACACGCCGAGTGATTATACTGGCCAATAAGTGCATGGCATTCATACAGAGCACAACAGTTCGGATATTTACTAGTAGGCGTCTAGCGAGAATGGGTTTTGACTAAATAATTCAGTAAATACTCGATATTAGCTTTTAAGTCGGCATTTTACTAAACACGTTAGTGATATCTAGATGTTACTAGCAAAAACCCGAAGTTACTAATGCACTTGGAGACTTCGCGTATTTACTGGTGATTTCGCGTTATGGCGGATTTCGGGTATTTACGGTAACATATATATTTGGTGTATTTCCCACATTTAACTACCTATAGACCCAAGACTTTGCATCACGCTATATATAAATTTAAATTATTAATAATGTTTAATTAAAAGTTTAAAATAATAGAAAATAAATACACACATACACACATACATAAATCAGGGAATATCTGTTTATAACTAAATATGTATATATTTAGATTTATACAGATATTCCCCAACTAAGATAAATAATTGGAAATAAAAGGTTTTATGTAGCATGGATTTTTCAGTTGGAAAAATGATTTTTTTTTTTAAATTTCTGAAGCAAAAACTACTGGAGTTAGTGGACTACTGTGACTGCATTTACACTACATTATAGCACCATATTGCTCTCTGGCTGAAAGCAGGACAGTCCCATGATATGCTATTGTACCAGTCAATAAACAATACACCAAACTTGCAGCTTGTGTATCTGATATATTTTTTCTTCTCAGTTGAGGTCGAAATTGGTATTTGAGATTTCATAAACTCCTATTTTTCTTCTCCACATATTTGTCATTTCTAAGTATTGAAAAGAAAGTATTGTTTTTTTTTTATGCTATCTTAAAACCTGTCGCATATTTTATGTTTCTATACAGTTTGTAAGAGTGATTGGTAGTCAATGTTTCTATACCTATCATCATCTGGTGGCATTTTTTTTAGTTTAAACTTTTTCCACTGAGAGTAAGATTTTTTGAGAAAACTGTTAATATATCTATGTTTTCTTCCTTGTGAAAATATTTCATCTATTTCTGTTTGTCTACTCTTGTACTATAGTGTGTAATGGTTCTTCTAAAGAGGACTCCAAAACTTGATGTTTAATGAGTCAGTTTTGCTATTGCTGTATTCAGTATATACAATGGTACATAGGGTCAGTTTGTATTACACTTTAGTCTTACAAGAAGCTCCTTCTACTTCAACCTGAATATCTAAGAAATATATCTTTCTAGCATTTGCCTAATCCAATTTTAAGCTGAGTCCTAGTGAATTATTTGACACACTTTCTTCAACTTAATACTAATCGTAGCACTAAGACAGACACAATAAAAAATATACCACTATAGAATTGCAGACTATAGTCTATACATCACTATAGTCTGCAATTCTATAGTGGTGTTTTTTTGTATTGTGTCTCATCATCATGAGGCCATTTAAATGCCCGTCTTAGTGCTATGATTAGTATTTAGTATTTATCAAGACAGTGATTTAATTAATTCTTATTGCATTATTTCTTCAACTTTTTGGCCATGTCAGCTTGACTCAACCCCATCTCATTCCAATGATTAATATGCCATTGCAAAGTATCAGCTGCATAATATTTATTAGGCATTTTATAAAATTTGGTTATTCCACAATTACAGATAAAAGTTCTAAAAATAAAAATTATCCAGATCTCTGACAGTACTATTTTCTTAGCAACTAGAGGTTTGCATATTTTCAATAATGTTTCATACTTGATGATAGCCTAAAGGTGAGTTGAAAGCATTAATCAAATAAAGTAGTTCAGCATCTGTAGTCTTGAGCTATTTTTTGAATTATCTGTTTTGTATGCCATCTACCAACAACAAAATATTACACATTAATATTTGAATTTTTTCATTTCAAATTATCTATCACTAATAAATTTCTGAATATATATTATTATTTAAGTAAATATTTTTGATGCTAAATAAAATTTAAAGAAATATTTGATTAAAATTTTTTGATAATTTTTAATTTTTAATAAATTTTTGATGTTCAGCTAAATTTCCAAATTTTTTTGAATTCAAATATTCAGTCAATTCAGAAACAGGATGTTTATGATCTAATTTATCCAATCTGATTTGTCATGAAAATGTTGATGCTGATAAAAAAAATATATATTTCATTAATATCCACAATAAAAATCAAATATATTATTAATAAAACAGTTTTCTTGTTTCCAGGATAGTCTAAGAGTTTTGAATATCCATCAGAAAAGTATTAAAAGAGATCAACTGATAGATCAAAGTTCACAAAAGCACTACAGGTCAAATTGTGTCATTTGTGAGATAAAGGATAGTGAGATTTTTATGATATCACTCTTCTCATGTTGAGTAACATTAAATTTGAATGTGCAAGTCATCATCATTTTTATTTTATTTTATACATTAATATATACACCTGTCTATAACAGTGAGTAGTGTTGAACATCGATAGAAAAACATTGATGTTTAACATCAATAAAACCATCAAAAGAAAACATCAATGTTAAAAACAAATTGTTTATTTTTATATATATTGTGATTAATATTAATCAAAGTATTTATTACATGCAGAAAAACAATCAAGTGATATTTATATCAAAAATTATTTATTTATATTGCAATTATTTTTGTAATAATTAAATTTTTGAACTACACTGTAACTGTTTTTAATTTATATTTACAGCCAATACTTTTTGTATAGTGACTGCATAAAGATTATTTTTCGTATAATGTTGCACCCTCAAGCAATTTCTGTCAATTTATATTTCACCAGCTGTCCTGATTAAGCATCGGTTTTATAACATTGAGTAGTCTATCTTGTATATTATATACGTCAATGGATTTCCCTAATGTATCAATAATACTAAAAAATTAAGTAAAGACCACTAATTATAAAAAATTCTGTTTATAAAAATATTATGTAATATTACTTAACAAATGTTAATTCTACTACATTAACAGAAAAAACATCGATATCAAAACATCCTTGTTCGATGTTCAACACTAATAGTGAGAGGTAAGTCATAAATCTTGAAGTAACAGGAATATATATGGCATCTTGGTCAGCCTATCTTTTTTTTTTTATCAATAAGTAATGCTATTTCTCAATCTGTTGATTATTAGGCTCTGCTATAGGCCACTCATATCAGTGAAGAGCAGACCTGTTGATAATAGCCATTGACAATCTGAGCTCAAGCCATCAAATATTTTCAAGGGATGGGATCTATATTCAATTTGACTTTGGAATTGAATCCAGATCCCATTTCTTGAAAATTTTGAAAGGCATAGCATTTCCAAATATCCAATCTGGCAAGCAACACAACAAAATTGAACTAAATTAAAATATCCTTTGAATTTTGCCCAACTTATTGGATTCATTATTTTGAATTTGAAAAAATTATCAAATTTGTAATCTATAGCCACAAAATTCAGTCAAAATAGAACTAATTTACTACTAATTTCAGTCAAAATAAAACTAATATTAAAGATCATCAAATTTGGAGGCTGCTACTTTTTTATTGACCTCCTTCAAGTAGAGAGCTCTTCTAATTACAATCAGGTTATGTTTTGATAATCTCATCATAGTTCAAAACAATTGTAAGCTAAAAATGACTTGAAATAACAGTGAATTTTAGTAGTAATAGTATCAATAGAAGACTGGATCCTCTAAGATAGTGAAATCATACAGAATTGAATCCAGCTACTTCAAAACAGTAAACTATTACATCATCATGAGGCCACTAGCCAACTGTAATTTTTTTAAAACAGAAAAATATTTCTTGCTATGAAAACAGCAGAGTTCAGAATATCATAAGGGCAATTATAAGATCAGATTATTGTAAATAAGGGAACATCTTTATACATTGTATTTTTCAACCAATATGTGAAGGGATATTTTTCTCCACATAAACATACTCAAATGATCAAGAAATGAAGACTTTTGAAAATTTTTATATGCTAATCATTGGAAATTAGCTTCATATTCCCTCTTTTCTATCCTTTCAGAGTAGAAATCTCAATTGCCTAATTTGTTTGCTTGTGCAAACCAGTTTAGTGGTCCCTCTATAACATCTCTAAATTTCAGCTTATTAGGTCCTAGAAAAGTACATAAATTTTTAGTAGACAATATACTTACATAAATGGTTTATAAGCTTAAAAACTAAAACAACATTTAACTGCTTTAAACTTAACTTCAAAAAACATCAAAAACATGCATTAAAGCAATTCTTTAATTTCCATTTAATTACAAATGCATAATATTTCTGATCAGTATCCAACCATCTTCAGTACTACATAAAGATAAGGGAGCATTATAAAACAACAAGAACAAAATTTCAACTATATAACTATTCAGAATGTAAAAACCAAAAGTCAAGTCACTTTCAAATTCCATTTAAAATAATTTGCACAGCCACACAAATTTTCCATTTCAAAAACACTAAATTTAGTATTTTTTGAAATGGTTTATAAGTATTATATATATTGTTGTTGTTATAAACAAACTCATATCATGCATGTTTTAAAATTAAAAAAATACAATATTACATCATAAATATAAATAAATGAGTTCTGCTGCTTCTAATAACACAAGAAATCACAATAAGCACTTGAAGCAGGATAAATACACTAATTTATTATTAGATATATATTATTAGTATATGTAGTGCATATTATATATATCTAATAATAAATTAGTTTATCCTGCTTCAAGTGCTTGTTGTGATTACTTGTATTACATCATAAAATTTGAAATTGCTGCTTATACTCTCAAAAATCAGCAGAAAACTAACTAATGGATAAAATGCAATTGTAAAATACAATTCAAGTTATTTTGTTGATGAAAATAATAGTTACCTTCAAGATAACTAAAAAGAACTTTATCAGAGCATTATAAAACTGGCACTATATAAAAGTTTCAAAAATTTCTTCTTCTTAAATTCTAATATGGAGGGTATAGCTATGGCTTTTTCCTCCGATAACGAGTTTTTTGAAAAACTAGTTGAAGTGATGAGTAGTCCGAATATATTTTTCCAGTCGGGAGATGTGAGTTGTAGTGTTCACATTAGGGGCTGGCCAATACAGTTGGTCCAGATTTCGTTGTGAAAAAATGATGAGGTATAGGTCTATTCCAAGAATTGTCCGTGCACCGAGGTATTCCGGGCACTCGATCCAAAAGTGGAATGCTGTCTCCAGTTGACCACAATGTGGACACTTCGGTGACTGGGCTAGTTTACGTGAATATAGAAAGATGTTCAGGGGGACTGTGTGCGTACGAAGACGTACCAGTTATCTAAGTTTCAAAAATATTTCTATGATGGCTTTAAACTTGACAAAATACAAAAAATTTTATTAAAAAAACAAGCAAAATTTTGCTTTTGTTCTAATCCAGTGGTTCTCAATCTTTTTTCTGTTGAAGAACACATTTTAATATTTTAAGATTTGGTGGCACACCTAAATATTTTAAATAATAATTTAGATTTAACAACAAAATTTTATTAACAGATTATTGTATTTATTCTTATTTATTACATTCAGATTACAGACATACTCGTACACAGGATCATTAAATGGTGGCTCTTATTAAGTTATAGCACCACTTGTGGATTTTGTCTTTTTAGAGAAACTATAATTTTGATTTAATTTTTATTCCTTAAATTATGAAATAACGACAAAAAGTTTTGGCTGTCATAGAAATTCGAGGGTTAAATTTTTCTAACGATACCCTATTTATAGGAATCAGTCAGAACTGCAAAAGAGTTTCAATCACTGCAAAAGAGATATCCAGCCAACCACGTTTCACTATTAATATAAATGATTCATACAATTACATACATACAATTCATTCTTAATTTTTTGCAGCATAGTGGTTGAGAATTACTGCTCTAATCTAACATTAGATACTACTCAGTTTCAATCAATGAATTAAGCTTAAATATGCATCATCATCAATCTCTTGATCACTCTAATACTATGTATAAGTTTTATAGTTCTAGCTTTCCTAGTTTTGAAGTATTTTGCAGACGAAACAGACAAACAACACTATATATATATATAGTTAATCTTCAATTTACGTGATTTTAAGTTACAGAAATCCCAATGTTATGTTATTGAGAAATTCAAATCCAATTTCTGACTTACCAGATTTTTAAATCAATTTATATCAAACTTTATATACTAAACAAACCTCAAGGGAATTTAATCCAAATAATCCTAATTAATCTGCCATTTTTAATCCCTTGAATCTTTAATGGAAATATAATAATTTGAATTAATTTAAACTAATTTTAGCGCCATCTCGTAATTAGATTATTTATTATTTTATTAAACCAATGAGTGGTGTTATCTATTAATTAATAATTAAACTAGAATTTTAACCAATTTATCTTAAGAAAAAATCCGCCTTGGCCTGGGATCAAACCGGGGACCTTCAGGCTACCATCCCGATGTCATACCGTTAGACCACCAAGGTCAACGAGCGGATTGATTCTCCAGTTATATTAATTTAGAATTAAGCTTTTGATTATCGTTTGATCTATCGGCAAAGTCCAATAACGATAATCAAACAATTCATTCTAAATTAATAAAACTGTCTGGAGAATCAATCCACTCATTGGCCTCGGTGGTCTAGCGGTATGATGTCGGGATGGTAGCCCAAAGGTCCCCAGTTTGATCCCGGGCCGAGACGGATTTTTTTCTTCAGATAAATTAGTTAAAATTCTAGTTTAATTATTAATTAGGCCGAGGCAGATTTTTTTCTTCAGATAAATTAGTTAAAAATTCTGGTTCAATTATTAATTCGGCACCACTCATTGATTTAATAAAATAATAAATATTCTAATTACGAGATGGTGTGTAAGCACCACACATTGATTTAATAAAATAATAAATATTCTAATTACGAGATGGCGCTAAAATTAGTCTAAATTCGTTCAAATCATTAAAATTACTGTTAAAGTTTCAAGGGATATAATTTGGATTCAAATTTTTAAATTTCCGTTAAAGATTCAAGGGATTAAATATGGCAGATTAATTACAATTTATATCAATTGAAAATTTAAATTAATTTTTCAGAAAAATACAAAAGTAACAAAAATACAATAACAAAGTAACAAATTACAATAGTAATAAAATACAATATGCAGTTAAACCTCTCATCAACAGACTAATAGGGGGAGGGGTGATCCGTTAAAGCCGATTGTCCGCAGATGGGAAGGGATTATTATATACGGTTAAAAATACGATAACATTACATTTATTTAGACTGGTTTATTATTCTGAGCCAGAGAAGCTAGAAAGTTCCTCTGAAGCACTGCTGGTGGCTACTACAGGTATTTGTGCAATGCTAGTGGTTGGGATGCTCTGGTCAGCTGTTTGAGAGACGGTTGGGGTGGGTTTATGTTTAAAAAATGAATCCAACTTTAATTGCTTTCCACAAGTATATTGTTCATGAATTATTAATTCTCTTAATGTCCGAAGGTGTAGATAATAAGCTTGAATGGAAGAATTATCTGTTGTACAGTATTAATGAGTCAGGGTGACGTCATTTAACGAAATTGGAAGTGTTTTTTTTTGCCTGCAGATTTTGTCCGTTGCATCCAAAGTCCATTGATGAGGGGGACAGTTGATGCGAAGTTTGTCTGTATATTCATATTTTATTATTATTTTTTTATATTCACATATTTTTTTTCACATATATTATGTCATGTTTATCTTTATAATAGAAAATATTCATGTTGAAATTTTATATTACAATTTACACTGATCACAATTTTTAATAAATTATTATAAACTGTAGATATTTAAATCATCCATGTTAAATTTACAAAATATAAATAAAATTAAAAAAAATTTTTTACTAAGTTTTATAATAAAATGCAATAAATTTCAGTTCAATACTGACTAATGCACACCCTAATGATAGCATCACTAGTATCAAATATTAATTAAATGTATACAATAGTACAAATACTATAAAATAGTCAATCAATTAAATTTTATTCTTATTAATACTTCATTTTTATTTAATACAGGTATGGGATTATATGTCCAGAATGCTTGGGACTTAATTCTTTCCCGGATAAGAAGAATTTCTGGAATTTGGAATGTCTCCCTAAAATCTATTATAATATTTAAAAATTACAAAAAATAAATATATAATTGTTCTGCATTAAAAATTAAAGCATTTTGGTTCAATTAATATCAATTAATACTTTACAGAAGTAGGAAAACTTAAAATTTCCTACAACTTGTGAACCTCAATGCCAAATGCATATGACATTTAGAATTTTAATTTTCATTTTGTATGTACAGATTTTTTTACTTCTCATCAGTTTGACAAATTTAAATTATTTTTATTTAATATGCTGATAGATTTATCTATTAGAATAAAGTTTTACTGTTAATTTATCTATAAAAGTTGTTTATAATTACACAATTTTGAAGTGATGGATATAAAAAAGACAATTAGGATTTGAAATAGAGACTAAACTATATTTGCCATACATACAAATCTCAAATATATAAAATACATTTTTCAATAAATCAATCTATCTTATGGCTTTAGGATTTAAAACAAATGATTTTGTTGACTATCATAATAATATACAAGTATAAAGATGACAGTGACTTAAAATTTCCAATGATAATTTGATTTAAAATTTCATATAATTAATTTTTCATAAAAAAATTCAAATTACAGTGAAATCTGTTAAAGTGACCACTCTTTGGGACTGATCTGAATAGTCACTATAAAGGACAGTGACTCTCCCCCTTCCCCCAAAAGAAGAGAAAACAGATTAAGCTGCAAATTTATATTAATTAAAACCATCAACTTGCAATCAAACGACAATGACGACATATAGCACATATTACCTTCTGACCAACAGTCTTATAGCAAGCATATACTGTGTTACCATTAATACTAACCTGTATATGCACATTTAACATAATCAAACTTAAATTAAAATACTGTATAAAGTACATATGCAATAGTATTATAATAATTACTTTTTAATATACTGGTTTAACAAACTATTTTATCATAACAAAAATTCTAATGGAATACTAATCCCTAGAATTTTATTTAATGGAAAAAATTCTAAGAAAAGTAGAGTAATTCTTCCATGAAATTAATCTTCTTTGTCACTTTAGCAGGTTAAAATTTCTTAAAACTAACTATATGAGTGGTCAGTATACACATTAGACAAATGGTCACTATACAAAACAAAAATAGCATTATATCCTATGGGAAACAAACCAGCTTTTGAAATGTGGTCTCTTTAGTCAGGTGGTCACTGTATCAATGTGGTCATTTTAACAGGTTTCAGATTATATACAATACAAGTATAAAATACTTGTATTGTATATAATCTTACAGAAATTTTTATCATCATAAAAAAATTTAGTAATTATCATCACCAAGAAATAAATATTTTCAAGTAAATCTTTTGTTAGATAATTTTTAATTTTTGTATTTTTATTCAATTAAAAAAATTAGGACAATCTTTCATGTAAAATAATATTTATTTAATAAGGAACATTTATAACATGCATCACACTATTTAAAACAATTTTTGATTCCCTCCTTCTCCATCATTTTTTGTCAAACCAATTTTTGATACCCTGACCATGATGTCAGAAATCTGAAGATCCTTCCCTTCTATTTAAAAATTTTTTCTCTGATTTTACATAAAATAGTATAGAATAAGAATTATTTTAAACCAGTGGTCACAAACCTTTCAGACCTCACAGACCACTAAAATTATGATTTTAAATTCAACAGACCACTAACATGAGCATCGAGGTATGAGTGTAATATCAGTATTCATAAAATAATACATGATGATTTATAATATTTAGACATTTTGAATGTAAATATTACATCAGACTTGGGAAAGAAAAATCTAAAGAAATTTTAAACTTGTTCGTGAACATTTTGAAGTACCCAAAAATTAATTTTGTCATTAACCTATCTCACTTGAAATTTTATGCAGACCACCAGTTGGCAACCACTGTTTTAAACTAATACAGATGAGTATCCCTAATCCAAAATGCTTGGAATTGAGAACATTTTGAATTTTGCAATCAAAAGAAACATCAAATGAAATAAAAGACAAAATAGAACAATTTAAAAAATTATTTGTAATGGCAAATATTTTTCCAGATTTTTGAATACATGATATAGTGAAACTAAAGTTTTATTTACTGTATATACTCGAATATAAGCAGACCCCCCGACTTCGGAGTTTAAAAATTAGTAAAAATGCGTAACCCATGTATAATACCCCCAGACTTTAGCACTTAAAATTCGATAAAAATTTGAAAACAATAAATTACAAGAACTTTGATTTTTAGTTACCGATATATTAATGCCATTTGACAAAATAAATATTTTATTGAAACTTTAAATATATACATATAAAATAAATTATTATAATATAGACACCAATATATCAATTTAAAAGGTAAAATTTTACTTTACCCGAAGCGATCAAGCGTGTCGCGCCACCGACTCCAATCTGCGTTCGTATTAGTGCATCAGGTAGATGACGCCACGCTGCCTGATGCGCCGCAATGCAGAAATTCTGGACAATAATTCAGCTAAAGTGATCCAATGCAGCATGCCTACATAAGATTCTTGGATTACTGTTGAGAATTTTTTCATCGCAGCGCATCAGGCAGTGAAGCGTTGCCTATCTGATGCATTTATATAAATGCAGGTTGGATTCGGCAACGCGACACGCTCAATTGCAACAGGTAAAATAAAATTTTACTCCAAAGCAAGATTGATGTCGGTGTATGACATTATCATTAGGATGACGTAGCTTCAGAAAATATCAAGTTAACAAATAGTAATAAATTTTTATAATTTACATAAAAATATTTTCTTTTTATTGTTATTATTGAATAACTGTTTTCTTTTCTAAAAAAGTTTATATTATCACAATAAAAATTCCATTAGAATACATCTACGTCACATGGCTCCCAAGAGACCGTTCAAAGTTTCATTTTTCCTATACAGTGGGTGATCGGTTAACGAACATAATCTGTTCCAAGACAATGTTTATTATCCGAGGTCTATATAAACTATGAGATCTCGGACAGATATTTTTTCTAATGGAATCCGAAACTGCGACGTCACACCACTCGCAGGTGTCAAGTAATATATAACACAAACAAACAATAGAATCAGACTTTGTTGGCAGAATTTAAAATAATAATCGTCTAGAAATCATCTTTAAGAAACTAAAAACTAGTGAACTGTTGCACGTCTATTTTTAATTAATTAAATAATTTGTTTTCATTATTACATGTTAATTATCATTTAATTAAATATATTTTTATATGATTATAATTTTATTAATTTTAATAATGATATTGTCGGATTTGAATTGATTGTTAAAAAAAATAATGATTGACTGAGCTAATTAATCACGTGATGCTATGACGAGCTGTTTTAGAGCTCTATTTTGTCGGAAGTTCACATAATCAGGAGTCGTTAACCAAAGCATGTGTCGTTAATCAAGACATTTTTTTCTTTCAATCATTCGTCGTTAACCAAAGCTGTCGTTATCTGAGGCCATCGTCAACCAAAGTACCACTATATTTAATTATGTGAATTATCATTTTATAAATGATTCTATAATATATTTAAGCTATAATTAACTTCAGTTATCTTTAGTATAAACTTTAAAGTTGGAAAAAATAAACAATAAATTTCTTTTTTTTCTGAATAAGTATGAAAAAAATTAAGTATCAAAAAATGTTTTGTTAATGAATAATTCCAGCATCATTAATAATTTGATTAAAAATAATACACCAGTTCCATCATCATGATATTATTATGACAATAATGTTAGTGAATTTTTATTAGCAAAATTCTTTTAGACTATTCTTTGTTAAACCTAACAATTATTGTCAAAATGTAACAATGCATACATATATCTTTTATTGTTAAGACTGATATCAAAGTATTCAAACAACATAGCATGTGATTTAGTCAAATTTATTTTGAAGATACCAAGAAAAAGAATGATATAAAATAGTAGTAATTTGTTACCTGAATTTAATAATAATGAATTTTTTGTTTTTGGTTTCCAAAACATAATTATCAACTTATTATATAAGGTGTAGTAAAAAGTAATCCATTATTTTTGCATGGAATTGAAGGTTTTATTTAACATACTTAAATTGATCCAATTTAGGTCAAATATGCACTGTTTTGTTCAATAAAAATATGTTCTGTTTTGTTCAAATGTTGCCATTTTGAAGGTAATTCCATTATGCCTCTCTCATAGAAGCCCTTGTCCCTATTGGCAAAAAATTGGGACGGTTGATTTTCACAAGCCTTTCTTGAGGCGAATTTTTCACCAGCAAAATAGTTCCCCATGGACAGGAACAGGTGGTAATCACTTGATGTCAGGTTCGGACTATAAGGTGGATGCATAAGAACCTCCCAACCAAGCTCCCGAAGCTTCTGGCGAGTCGCTATCGATGTGTGTGGCCTGGCATTGTATTGATGAAACACAATTCCTTTCCTAGTGGCCAAAGTTGGCCGCTTCTGGACGATTGCTTCCTTCAGACGGTCCAATTGTTCACAGTACAGGTTCGAATTAAGAGTTTGGCCGTAGGGGAGCAGCTCATAGTATATGATTCCTTGCCAATCCCACCAAACGCACAGCTAGCTCATAGTATGATTCCTTGCCAATCCCACCAAACACACAGCAAAACCTTCCTGGCCGTCAATCCTGGCTTAGCCACCGTTTGCGCCGGCTCACCGCGCTTCAACCACGACCATTTTCGCTTGACGTTGTCGTAAGTGATCCACTTTTCATTGCCAGTCACCTCCGCATTCAGAAATGGGTCGACTTTGTTGTGATTCAGCAGCAATTCACAGATGGAAATTTGGTCCATGAGGTTTTTTTGCAATAATGTTAAAGAATTTTGCTAATAAAAATTCACTTAGACTATTCTTTGTTAAACCTAACAATTATTGTCAAAATGTAACAATGCATACATATATCTTTTATTGTTAAGACTGATATCAAAGTATTCAAACAACATAGCATGTGATTTAGTCAAATTTATTTTGAAGATACCAAGAAAAAGAATGATATAAAATAGTAGTAATAAAAAATGTTTCAAATTAAAATTTTTAATTATAGACGCCAACAAATTGAACAATGTGATGTGAATGTAGCACTGGAACCTCTTCTCCTAGCTGAAAGAGATAGAATGTAAGTATAAATTATTATTATTATTATGTTATAGTACAGTAAAATATAGGGTATTTTCTCTTTGCTGGTGTCCATCTTTGACGTGAGTTCAAACAAAACTGAGTCAACCATTCACAAAACTGTCAAATAAGATTTTTAGTATGAAATGTCAGCTTTCTAACGCCATCTAGTGTAAACCGATCGGACTTTTAGAGCACGAGATACAATTTATTAAAGCCATCTATTGGAAAAATAATGGATTTCTTTTTACTAGACCTGATATATTCAAAGTGATTAATTCTATTGAATTATTTTTTTATACTGAATTAAATTTTCCAAAAAGATTCTAATTTTTCAAAAGAATCTTTACTACAATAGAAATGTTGATTTGCAATTTTAACAAAAATTACCAATAGAGAGAATTTTTCTGAGATATGTGGTTTGCAGCTAGAGGATCTCATATCTAGCAACAAATCATAATATATCTCTGAAATTGCATAATAAAAACTTTTCTGAATATCATTGATCAGGCTTATAATATAATTTTAACAGTTGCCTTGTTGGATTGGACAAGTAATATTTCAGTATCATTTCTTACCACATAAATTATTTTCATCAATGAGTATTTAGTCAGGAATATGAATAATTACCACAGTGTTAAATGTTTTCTGTCAGTAAATATTGCTAATGAAATACAAGGTAGAATAACTTGTTACTAATCATTATTACAATGATATTTCTAATGGCAATAATAAATGAATATAGTTTAACTCATCAAGTGAATTAAAAATCTGTAGATAGTTTAACTCATCAAGTGAATTAAAAATCTTAAATAAATAAGTTCTAAATTGATTCCAATTGAATTTTTTTTTTATTTAAAGTGCAAGAGTTCCCGAACTTATGTAAATTTGATTTTACATAAAAAAGTTTAGAAATGAAAATATTTCAAAAATAATTTTTATAATTCAGTATAATACAATATTATAGTTTTACATAGTAATTTTGTAATAATGGTTCTGATACTACTATAATGATAATTAGTATTATCATCAATAGTTAATTCTCAATAATAAAAGTATTGCATGTTATAATATATGATGTAAATTACACGTGTATCACATTACAATATTTAAATTAAGTAATAGTTAAATCATATATCCTGTCTTGTAGATAGTACAATTATATATATATATAATTGTATGTTTTTAAATTTTGCTATAATAATAATATTGTAACAATTAACACAGATAAATTTAATTTAATATTGCACAAAACACAAGCCTTACTTAAGTCAGGAGAGTGCCTATAACTTTTACTTAAATCCTTTTATTTTTAAAGTTTTACTCCAGCATATATTTTTTATTAAAAGCTTATATTAAATGAACTAAGACATATTGATTAATTATTAAAACTGAAATAAGTTTAAATATCAATTAGCACACTGCCAATCTATGGAAATAAGCATTTGACAACATGAACTGACAATTTTTCAAAAATTCTTTTAAATTTTATGAGCTACAGTATTAGCCCATAAAATTTTTAAATTTATCTGAAATTTTTAAGGTAAAGAGAGATATATTTCATATGCTGCAGAGAAAAATGATGTGTTTTGAAGAAAACATAATGTTTTAAGAAATTTTTAAATATTTTGTGGCTTTCTGCCTATCAGATTAAGTAGATTTGTTGTATTTTAATTTTTTATTGATGATAATGTCTATAAAAAATTCCTGTAATATCTTCACAACTCTGTTATCCTTGAAAAGCACAAATTTCATATAAATAACACGAGTTGAACTATGAAAGTGGTGCTGATTGCTTTCCTCATAGAAAAAATAAATAAATATAGTTTGAAAATTTATTCCAAAAAAAGAAGACTGATGTCAAATCCATAGAAACAAGAGCCATATTATATATCAAAGAATTAAGTACACAACAGACAGGCAAACCATTCAAAGTCAATAATTTTACATTGACTTTGAATGGTTTGCCCATCTCTTGTGATTCAATATATATTGTTTGCTTGTTTTAAAAATAGGCTTGGTTTCCAATGAGAAGAAAAATAAAACACATTTATGTTACACATAAGCATAATCAGGAATGAATTAAAAAGTTTATATTAATAAAAATAATATATCCTATTTATTATAGTTATTAAATTAATATAAACAGTTTACTTTTTCTAATGTATTATCATCACAAAGATCTTTTAATAAATTAAGACAGCTAATACAAGATAATCCACATAACCGTTTTGCAGGAGGGGATGGTAAATCAGTATCCAAAGATTCAGAATTACTTTGTTCTTTTACATATTCCAATTGATTTCCCAGTTCGGATAATCTCTAAAAACAAAAAAATTAATCTTTTTAATAATTTATAATTTTTAAATTTCAAAACAATACAAATTAAAACAGACTATTCTTGAAAGTACTAATTAACTATTTCTCAAATATGTCTTATTTTAAAATAATTAAGGATATGGAATTAAAATATGTTATCAAAATCATTTTCTATGATATAACTTGTATATTGAAATGCCATTAAATAGTCCATAATTATTATATGAAAACCACAGAAAATTGAATATCTGTCATTTTTAAATGGATGGAATACCTGTAACATTATCCTTTCTGATATCTCCATATATAACAGCAAAATATGACAATAATGACATCATCATATTTCTCATATTTGCATGAGCCTATTTGGGCCTTTTAAATTTTGTAAGTGAATTTTTTATTAATATTTTTTTCAACATTTAGTAATTGTTTTAGTTTTTATTTAATTCTTTATTTGTTATCAACTTTCAATGAAATCTGAAAATAATGATGTATCCAAAACATGCTGTTATAACTTTAATTTCCATCATCATTGTAAGTAAAGCTATATTCAAAAAATTTTTATTTTTTACCATAATCACATGAATGTAGCTTTAAATAAAAAATCAATTTTTTTTTTTATTAATTTCTGTAATCTTCTGTAAATTTTGAATTATAATTAGGCTAATGAAGTCAAGGTTTTTTATATAACCAACTGCATAGTGCTTTAATTAGTAATTTTAATGAAGTCACACTCAGTAATTTGAAATGCATTCCCACATTCTACTATAAGTGCTAGAAGAATACCAAAACCATATTTTTTTATCTCTTGTTCTTAGTAAAAACAATAACAACATGATTAGTATTATTGTTGTTTTTTGACTAGAGTATCTTCAATTCTACTGAAAAAAAGTTTTTTTTTTCAGAAAATTTCCTTTCAGAAGAATAATTAAAAAAAAAAGCACTTAAATATGAAAAATATTCTTTATTTTCTGTAATACTTTTGGCAAGATATTTACCCACTTTGACCACTTTCAAAAGAGGCTGTGTGTCTCACCAAAAATAAATTTCTTCTAATGGATATAGTATATAATGATTACTCAAATAAATTATCTTCGTAAATTAGTTATAACTTAAGTATGAAAAATATATTAGATAATAATATATTTATTTTCTTCAAGGTCTATAAAACGTAATATCCTATGAATGTATTTAGTACTTCTCTATATTCTAAAAGGAAAGAATCTAGTTTGAGTATACCATGTTAATGTGACATGTTTGGCGAACACAAATAATAAAGCAAATGGTATATTTATGGTTTCTAATGCTCGAGTACAGTTCTTGTTTTGTTCGTAATTATTTTATATTGCAATCAATATAAACTGTAAACAAATACGGTATACAATCGAAGCTAAAGGAATGAAAAAGCATTCATACCAGATCCTTGCCTTTATAAAATTTATTATACCATTTATTATATACACCTATTATAAAAATGAAACTCACTTTCAAAACTTGTTCGGAAGTAATATAATGAGAATAAACTTTTTCCCCTAGTAATCGTAGTATGCAGCGAGAACAGCAACCAATATCCCTCAAATCTTGTATTATGGCAATTCTTTCTTTATTTTCTGCTCCAACAATCATTTCTTCTTATTTAAAATTTATCTAATGTATAATATAAATACATTTTATAATATTATATCGAAAATATATTTAATGAAAAGTAAAGTTTTGTTTAAATATCAAAATTATAATATCACTTGTTGCACATTTACAGATATGACTTCCATTACAATGAAATTGAACGCTGCCAATCATCCTTTCGCTCAATGATTTTAAAATCGTTGTTTTCGCAATATTACAATGGAAAATATATCTTATAATATAAATTTCTAGACATTTTCAATTTTTATTATAAACAACTGATTTTATTTACTATAAAATAAATTATCTCACTTTCATAAATTATTCAGGTAGTGCAAACGAATAATTTTTGGCCAGATATACCTGTATACTATAGATCCACAGATCTGTGTATAGATCATATACAAGAGTGTTCCTAAAATGTCTAGCCCATGGTCTAGTCAAATTTAAATCACAGATACAACCAACGATCTTTGGATACAACCAAGGTGGATACAATTCATCAAAACAAAGCAGAAAGTCCATATGGATCCGGAAATGTAAAAGCATACAATTTAATAGGCCTATTAGTCTCATGATGCATGTAATAAACTGTAGTTTACAACCAATTGTAACAAAAACAATTGTACATTAATTACAACACTTGCAAGATACTGGGCAGACTGTGAATGACTGGAAATCATGGATACTGGAAATATATCCTCGCTATGAGTATGATTTTGTTCTCTTTGGTGGTGGTTACGTATATGACTTATGATTTTATACTCTCATTATCTCGAAAAGAAAACATTTCTGGATTCATTCATATGAATTTTTGATTTGTTCCGATGAGTAGCATCTGTGATTTAAATTTGGTCAGACCATATATACAAGATATCAGTGGCGAAACTACAATGCGCTGGACCCTGCAACGCGGGTGCCTAAAATTATAGGGGATCCAAATCCTCTTTATCTGTATTTTCTTTACCTTTTTTTAAATTAACAACATTAAACATTAATAATTACAACATTTGCAAGATACTGGGCAGACTGTGAATGACTGGAAATCATGGATACTGGAAATATATCCAGATCATATACAAGAGTGTTCCTAAAATGTCTAGCCCATGGTCTAGTCAAATTTAAATCACAGATACAACCAACGATCTTTGGATACAACCAAGGTGGATACAATTCATCAAAACAAAGCAGAAAGTCCATATGGATCCGGAAATGTAAAAGCATACAATTTAATAGGCCTATTAGTCTCATGATGGATGTAATAAACGGTAGTTTACAACCAATTGTAACAAAAACAATTGTACATTAATTACAACATTTGCAAGATACTGGGCAGACTGTGAATGACTGGAAATCATGGATACTGGAAATATATCCTCGCTATGAGTATGATTTTGTTCTCTTTGGTGGTGGTTACGTATATGACTTATGATTTTATACTCTCATTATCTCGAAAAGAAAACATTTCTGGATTCATTCATATGAATTTTTGATTTGTTCCGATGAGTAGCATCTGTGATTTAAATTTGGTCAGACCATATATACAAGATATCAGTGGCGAAACTACAATGCGCTGGACCCTGCAACGCGGGTGCCTAAAATTATAGGGGATCCAAATCCTCTTTATCTGTATTTTCTTTACCTTTTTTTAAATTAACAACATTAAACATTAACATTAAATTAACAACAAAAATTAAATGCACTATGAAAAGAGTGAATTGAATCAGAGCAGTGCGGCGGTAGTAGTAGTAGTCAAAAATATGGAAATAGAAGATGTGATTAGAGATTTTGCAAATTTAAAATCCAGGAGGAATATTAAATTTGCAAAATTTTAAATATATTTTCTTTTGATAATTTTAATTTTGTCTTAAATGATACAATTTTGTTCTTTTCTGTTATTTTCTAATAAAAATATCTTGATAAAAATTTGTTTTTTTTTTTTTGTGTGTGTGTGTGGTAGGAGCCGGAATAATATTTTGCGGGAGCCAAAAATTTTAGGTTAGATTAGGTAGGTTAAGCCGCCATATTGCACGAGGGATATACTGTATCTGGCGACGGCCACTTATAGAGCCTATCACAATTTGACCAACATCCATGATGGGGTCAACCAGATAGCTAAAGGATGGGGTTCAACGGGTCGGGCCCGGACCCGGACCCTTTTTGAAAAAC
The DNA here is from genome assembly GCA_000484575.1 of Olivierus martensii. Classification (NCBI taxonomy): domain Eukaryota; kingdom Metazoa; phylum Arthropoda; class Arachnida; order Scorpiones; family Buthidae; genus Olivierus; species Olivierus martensii. Next base: position 33,893 of record AYEL01078067.1, read on the forward strand.
TGAAGGTGTGGGACCCGGATCCCTCAAGGTGGTAAGCCATAGCTTTACCACGCGGCCCAAAAATTTTAACTCACTGCAGGGTATGTATATATAGCCCTGTAAATGCAAGGTTCCTAAAAAAGAATAATGTATGATCTCCCTTAATGAATCTGATAAAATTAAACCATTAATTTCATATATGAAAATAATGAAAACTTTTATAAACGTATAAGAACTTTTCTATATATATATTCTTCAGGGTGTACCAATTAGGTACTAATATGTGAGTATATACTCATATATATATATATATTAGTTTATATTACAGCATATTTGTTAAAAAGTTATTTATTGAGAATTCTGTATCAACAGAGTATCCAGGATCGAATCAGTTTTTTGGTTTTTATTTGAATATTTAAATAATACTAGATTACTTTTTCTCTTTGGGAAAAATGCATGCAGCAAGATCGAACTAATTGTTCATTATTCGTTAAATTAAAGAATATAATTTTGATACAGAATCGGCCGGATTGGCCGCATGGAAACTCTTCGGCTTTTCATTCAGAGGATCCAGATTCAATTTCGGAAACCCATTACTTTGATAAATTATATCAATATAAGAGATTCTGTGCGGTTTTACACCAATTTTAACCGGCGGAGCATTCCAGTAGAAGGATGAGGTTTTTTTGTCAACAGATGACGCTAGATGATCAGTGGTGATCACAGATTTAGTGATGATTACCAAGAAGCGATTCTATAACTTTAGATCATTGGCTATAACAATCCTACCACAGGCTGCACACCGCTGTAGAGTGGTCAGCCAAATAGTAGCGACGGATAGTAATAGCCAAATAGCCGACGGATTGGGTCGACCCTGTGCCAAGAGTGGGAGTCGATAAACGAATCTGGGTCCCTAGAGTGGAAAGCCGAAGCGTTTCCACGCGGCTAATCTGACCAACTAAAGAATAGGGTTCAATGAGCTGGGCCCAGATCCTTCCTAAAATTTCTTGGAGTTATTGGTCCTGCGAATTGAACCCGGACGCCTAAGTGCCGTCAGTCCCCCCTGAAAAACTGGCAGTTTGAATCCCAAAATTGAATAGTAAGCATTGTTACATGCCAACCGGGAATCAATTGCAAGATTGAAAAATGGCCTTAAACGGCCAAGCCGGCGGCCGGATGGCCGAGTGGTAACGCGTTGGCGTACCACGCTGGAGGACCCGGGTTCGCGTCCCGGGTCTGGTCCCGGATTTTTTTCAGGGTGCTGGGCCCGGCCCGGTGATCCCCGTCCTTCACCATCCGGCCCCCCTCCACGGGTGTGGGTGCAGCCCGTGGTTGGAACTGGCCCCGTCCCCTTAGTAATCTCCCTGATTGGAAAGGGGACGTAAAATATATATATATAAAAAAAAATGTCAACTTCGAAGTAGATCAAGTAGGTTTAGATAACAACAAACGAAAAAAAAAAAAAACGGCCAAGCCAAACCCTCCTGAAAAATTGTATACACTCAAACCTGTTTTTTATACCGGGGATAAGAATCGCATAAAAAAATATCCTTGAACCTCGTAAGCAGCTATAAAATATATCGTTTGCAACATATTTAAAAAAAAAAATTTTTATGTGGTATATAGGGACCGCATAAAAAAAGTCCCGCATAGAAAATATGTAATTCAAAACCTCAAAAACCTCACGATGTAGCTAGAAATTGGTTTTCCAAACAAGGAAAAAATTGAATTTACACACCTGAACATTTTTCGGTCAAGAGGTATGTACGTTAATCACAGGACAGTTATCAACTACGGTTACTAGTTGGCGCAATATGTACAAGTACAGTCACTGCCTTCTATATTAAGAAGGCAGTGGTACAGTAATATCGGGAGGCCATGTGTTGGATTCTTTTTAATTTGCATGTTATTTTGACAGCCTTCTGTTGTTTCCTTTTTAAATTACATTTTTTAATTAATTTTTATTCATAATATGCATTTGATGGAATTTTTTTTATATGCCCGCACAAAAAAGGACCGCATAAAAACAGGTTTGAGTGTATATAAAATTCAGAATTGAATCCAACTAGTGGTAGGCGAACTGATTTTACCACTCGGCCATTGATGACTATGGCAATTCTGATGTAGCATTGTCACAATCTACAGAAGAAAGCAATAATTTTATTTTCATCAGACTGAACTAAATTGCATATATATATATATATATATATACTAGCAGACCCATGCCCGGCGTTGCTCGGGCAGTTCAGCAGACTGAACTAAATTGCATATATATATATACTAGCAGACCCATGCCCGGCGTTGCTCGGGCAGTTCATGGTGTAGTACTGAAGTTTCTCTTTCTCTTAAATTATAACCTTTTAGATGACCTTCAGGATTTTCTTCAATATATTCTGAAAATCTTTCCCATATAGATATGTTTTCTATTTGAAACATGTGTCTTTTCAAATGTTCACTTCTTTATCTTTCTTTCTCTATTAGAATTCTGTTGATTTGTTCGATCTTCTAATGTTTCAAAACTTTTTGCTTCTTCGACTCTTGAAAAGGCACATACAATTGGCCATGGGAAAAACAATTAGTATTTACAAATAGGTCTGGCCAATCCAAATTGTTTCTCCGATCAGCTTTGAAAACCATGTTATAATAATCATGCATAATGCGACGAAAAATTTCGAAGGGGAAGAGACTCAAAATACGTTTGAAATAATGCAACATGGCTTAATTTCATTTAAAATTGCAACAAATAAAAGATTTGTATATATTACAGGTTTTTGTGTGATTTTAAATATTACTTATTATTATTACATAATATTGGATAAACATATAGTAGTTTGATGAATAGTTGTAATTTCTTTGTGTGATAAAATATAAACAAATTTCATTTTAGATATGTAATATATCACTATCGTAATTATGGATATAGAACAGGCTTAACTTACCTGCAAATTCAACATAAAATTTCCTTTAAAATAAAATATCCAATGAAAAGGTATGATATAAAGTTACTGATTGAACATAAATTGATACTGAACAGTATCCTGTATCATAATCAGTAATAATTGTTTTAGCTAAGTAATTCTGTAAAAATCCAATAATAGTAATGCAGGTAAGTTATCTGTTGCCCCTTACTTTGACACTTAGCGCCATCTATTGATATTTATTGTCAAAAATGAATATCAATAGATTTCAAAATATATAAAATCAATTTCTAATAATCAATACCTGTCTGTAAATCTTCATGCCTAAATCCCCTAACAAACAAAAGTTATTTCATAAAAATCCATTCAGTCGTTCTCGAGTTATAAGCGTACACGTGCTCTCAGGCATTTCAGATTTATAATATACTAGCATACCCGTGCCCGGCATTGCTCGGGCAATTCATGGTGTGTTACTTAAGTTTCTCTTTCTCTTAAATTATAACCTTTTAGATGAACATCAGGATTTTCTTCAATGTATTCTGAAAATCTTTCCCGTACAGATACGTTTTCTATTTGAAATATGTGTCTTTTCGAATGTTCACTTCTTTATCTTTCTTTCTCTATTAGAATTCTGTCGATTTGCTCGATCTTCTAATGTTTCATTTTCCCGAGTTAAACGCATTCGTTTAGCACCGGGAGTTAATTCACCTAAAGTGTTCTTTCTTTTTCGTAGCATTATGAAATTTATACAACTGTACGACATACAAAAACGTTATATCAAAACACGTGAAACAACAGTTATAATCTCGAACCAAGAATATCAAGAAATACGTGAATTAGTCTCAAATACAGATTCTTCTTCATAATAAAAACTTACATGAAAAAATAAAATAATCAGTGATTGAAAAAGATGATAGATTAAATAATAAATCAATAGTAGCATAAATAATTCGATAATTTTTATAAAATTCTGTTGTTGTAAGTTAAATTGTTGCGTTGCTATGGCAATGACGGTTTCGTTTCTCTACACGTGGTAATGATAGTGACAATCTTAAGGGGCATTAGAAATAACAGTTATAGTCTCGAACCAAGAGCATCGAAAAATACGTGAATTAATCTCAAATGCAGATTATTCTACTTAATAAAAACTTACAATAATGAAAATCACGAAATAAAATAATCATTGATTAAAAAAAGGTAATAGATTAAATAATAAATCAGTAGCAGCATAAATAATTCAATAATTTTTATAAAATTGTATTATTGTAAGTCAAATTGTTGCGTTGCTATGGCAATGACGGTTCGTTTCTCTACACGTGGTAATGATAGTGACAATCTTAGGCTGAATTTCCTAATGCCCGTTATCTTGCCTTATAATTGAACATACAGGCACAGGTATTTAGATTTATATATATTATATATAATATAATATAGATTAGATATCTCTAATAATCATATCTGCGAATAATACGTGATCGTTAAGCCTAACCAAAGTTTAACATAAGTACCACGTGGTCACTAAGCCTAATCAAAGTTTAACTTAAGTATATTAGGCTAAATAAAGTAATGTAAGCTATAATCAATAGAAAATTAGAAAAATATTTAAAAAATACCTTAAAAACCTTTTAATATGAAAGCTTAAGTTCAATAATTTAACGAAATAATATACAGTTCAATACTCGATATCCGCCATTAAAAGCAGTCTCATTGGGTTATAATGGTCACGTTCAAGAATCACATGTCCATTATGATCCAATGAGACTGCTCAGTTACTAAGCAGACGATCTTAGTAATCTAATGATATCGGTCAGCTAACATGTCACGTGGTCACTGTAACCCAATGAGGTGGTTCAAATAACGTTGATCTTCCATCTTTGATCTTTATCTAGTAATTTACGCCAATTATAATTAAAAAAACAAATTTCTAATAATCAATACCTATCTTAAGGCCTTCTTGTCTAACTCCCCTAACGGACAAAAGTTGTTTCATAAAAATCCATTCAGAGGTTCTCGTGTTATAAATGTACACGTGCGCTCAGGCATTTCAGATTTATAATATGTATAGATATATATATATGTATTGAAGAATTTAAAATTTTAGTATATAAACACAAAACTATTGGTGACAAAAATTATTGTAATGTTGAATTTTAGCAAACTTTCGAAATGACGACGTGTCTTTTGTCATCACTATGCCGCTGTTTGCTCGTCACTAGTTTTGAACTACTATAATTAATATATTTATTTTTATTCAGTATTGATGTTCTGCCATTAAAAGTAACCATATTTAATCCTCTAGTTTTAACCATTTAAAATTGATAGATAATCAAATACCTGTTAATTAAAAATCCTATTATTAAAAATATATAGTATTAACATTTAACACGAAATTAAGTTTTTTTACGGATGATCTCGATAACACATCAGTCCATCCTCAAGCATTTAAAAATAGCGAACATTTTAAAAAAATAACTTTTAAACTATTTGATTCATTTTTACCATATTCATTTGAATGGACAATTCATTAAAGTCGACTTTGATATATGATTAATAAATCAATCCTGTAGTTTCGCCTCATAATAGCGATATTCAAAATTTCTGAACTTTTTCTATAGCAATTATGGAAATTGAAATTTTTATTATATTTAACAAAAATATTATGCAAGGGTGTTGGTAAATTGGAACTATCGGTCAGCACACGATACACTTAGACACGGTATGACTATTTAGTGATGCTAAATTGGTCAGTTCCGCGCATGACGTCACTTGAGTTGCAAATCTGAAATGGACACTGTATTTGCTTATGAATAAGTCGTATCCGTTAGCTAGTGGCACAAGTCTTTTATACAAACAAAATTTTACATAATTATAGAAAAACATTTTTATCATAATACAATTATTTTGTTTCCACATAAATATATTAAATAAACCAAAAATATTATTTTTCTCTTGTTTCCTCTTCTCAACTTTAACTATGATAAACCAATCCTTAAACACCGCTTCCAAGTCAACGTACTCTTCGTCAGACTTCAACATGGCCGCCTCCAACATCAACTCAAGGTAATTCACCTTTTTCACATTTCGCACTTCCATACACCACACTTTACAGTTTTAGCTATTTGTTTAAATCAGGGCTGTCCAATCCGCGGCCCACTGCTGTAATGAATGCAGCCCAACACAAAATCGTAAATTTCCTTAAAAAACTGAGATTTTTATGTACTTACTTTTTTTATTTTTGAAATTTGCAGTAACATCATTAAATATCCCACTAATAAAGAAAAATAAATTTCTTTCATTATTGTACAAAAAATATATAAAAAATAATGAAGTTTTTATTATTTAAATACCTATATTACATTTCCTATTTCCATTTTCTAAAATATTTCTTATTTCAGGGGTTGAAATTTCTTGATCCGCTCAATGATTTAAAAAAAAAAATTCTGAACAAGAAAAAGTCAAAGATTATTATGCTACGACATTTTTGTTTATTTTTCATCGTGGATATCATATATTGTACATTATTTACTAACTTTTTTGCTTAACTATCGTTAGAATTTTTTATATTTTATGTGCGGCCCGAGACAATTTTTTTTCTTCAAATGTGGCCCAAGGAAGCCAAAAAGTTGGACACCCCTGGTTTAAATCATCGATGTATTGATATATACATCGTTGGTGTAAATACACGCTACATCGGAAAATTATTACAGTTTAACATTAAATAAAAATTTTTATGATCTCATAATTATATAAAGTTATTTTCATATA
>AYEL01078068.1:0-14103 GCA_000484575.1 Olivierus martensii
GATAAATTTAGCAATTAAAAGAAGAATGCAAATTTTAAAATATAAAATTAAATAAGAGCTAGTATAATTTAATTATAAAATATTAGCTTTTTTTAGTATTAAAAAAAATCTGTTTAATATAAAATGCAAAAATAATTCGGTATCATTAAGTTTGACTTCATAAGCGTACAAAAGGGGATGCATTAGAATGATGTCAATAAAATTCACCCAATATCACGCTTCCTAATTCATTGTAATGAAGTTTACTTGGATGACAACTTAATTCAGTTTTATGTTTACAGACTTATTTTTTTTATTTTTTTTTTTGTTTTTTTGTTCGCTAGTTTAAGATTTAATTTTGTTTTTAGATTCCTAAATTATTAAACAGTGATTTTATTGTCCGATGATTAACACGTCGTTAAATTTAATTATAATTAATAAAGTGATGCGATATAGTTAAATAATTATTAAAATTTCTTTTTAATTTTTCAGATATAAATGGAGTGAAGATGTTTTGGCGCCATCTGTCGACGATCCCCGAAAACTTGTGGAGTATATTATAGATTTCTTCGAGACAGAATCGAAATAAGGTGGGGTGAATAGACGTTGCGGTCTGATACCTCCCCCAAACCATTCAGGATATGGAGACGGAAAGAAGGTGAAATACGACTGCACCTCGGCTCACCTTTACTGCAACTAAAGGAGAACTGGAAGAACCGGGTAAGCCGCCATTACTGGAGATCGTGAGAGGCTTAGAGCAATCCGGGGCCATAAAGGGACTGTCCTAAAGGAAAGCGAAACGTGGCTTAGTGAGTTCGTCTAGAACTACCACGATGGAAGGAAAGGACACCCGTTAAGGTTAATGACGAAGACTAATCCTATCTGACGTTCTTGCTAACGGGTGTTGGACGTGCTACGATGCATGGTGTTGATAACACGTGTGACCAGTCTAGCGAATTTTTCTGGAGAATAAATAAACATCCTTCAATCATATCCTACACTTCACATTTCCGCTTTTCGTATGTCAGATTGTCTGCTTTTTTTAACGGCGAGAATTTTTTCTCAAACATCAGTTTAATAAATTAATAAATCCATAAAATTAACACAGAAATCAATAATTTATTTGCTTTACCCGCATAAATGAATTGAAATTTAGTTAAAAAATCGATAATTAGTCATTTAACAGTAAAAATGAAGTCAGTATTCTGTAAATACAAACATCATAAATTTAGGCCCGAAAAATAACATGGAAAATTAATAAGTCTATCAACCGATTCAATTTTTATCAGTCGAGTAATTTTTTAATGTATCGAGGTGATGACTTTATATCATACAGTATATCATTTTAGGAAATATAATACTGGCTAATGATTTTATGTACATTTCACATATTAAATAGCTATTAAAAAAAGATACAATGAAACAGATACCATCATTTCTTTCATTAGATTATCATTTAACATAAATCATCTTTTGATATATGATAATCATATATCAAATGGTCATAAATCAAACTATTTGATCTAGTATCTCAAAACAACGAAATAAGTCTTCAGACACATCATCTAGTAAACTGTAAAAATTATTTAAAAAAAAAAAATAAAATTGTACTTATAATCCCATTAAAAACGATAAAAATTTCTAAACTTGTTCAATATAAATTTCAATTTGTTGAAAGCAAATATAAACAATTTAATTTCTTTTATTTTGCAAGTAATTTTATGTCCCCAGATTTTTTAGAGCCACTTAATCAGTTAAGCTTAACTTATTTCATTTATTCAGTTTCATTAAGTAAGATATATCAACTCGGTCGATTAAGATCGCCTATCTTATTTATTTAGGATAACAGTAAGAACTATATTTATTATTGATCCAATAGCTGCAGTTTCAACCGGTATCGTGTTGCTGGTAGTCTGCAAGAGGGCAGCAACGTGCAGATACACATATTATCACGAAAACAATATAGTAACTTGAGAATCGTATTATAAAAACAATAGCTTTTGATTAAATAAATATTTTATATACTATTTTTTCAATAAAAATAAAATAAAATTATAACGTTTATAATAGCCTTGTAAAATTAGTTTAAAAATAAACATTTAATTATATAGATATAAAAATGCCATTGTTTTTTAACAAGATTAATTATATATTAATGTTAGCCAAGGGTTATACTTTAATTAATTTTTTCTAATGATTAAAATTAATTACAAATATGCTTGCCTAACAATGAAATTTTTTATTAATTCAGAATGTCAAGATTCCATTGAAGCTCTTAGAGAAAAAATAATACAACAGGTAATACAATCCTACAAGTTTTAAAGATAAAAAATTGTACTTGTTGCCCGAGTACAATTTGAAAAAAATTTCTAAAAGATTATGCCATTTCTATATTTTATCTTTTGATTTGTTAAAAATAAATTCTCATATGTCATTATCTATAGCATTCTATTTCCATGATACAGGTGGACCAACAAACAGCATTGACGCTTACAGATGATAGGAGATTGCAAAGAATCTTCAGTCTCAAGAGTGCTGTTTTTACAAGGAAGGACGTTTCGTTAGATGACAACGAAGTGGAAATGGAGCATTTGTCTTATACTGTATATATATATATAATATTTTTCCCCATCATTTTGATTATTTTTGTTTTTCTTCTATATTTAATATTTATTTAGAAATTATTTCATGATAGTTTAATTATAAGAAAAACTAACATATATTACATTTATAAAATTCCTGTATTATTTTTCATCAATTAAAATCTCATCAGTAATGCAATTGCACATTAATTGTTTCGAATGAATTTAGAATAAGGAAAAATAAATGAATGATCTATTAAATATTGTACAATTGCCTCATAACATGACATTTATTTTTGTTACAAAATATATTATAGCTACTTTATATTCGCTGATTTTTTCCCCTAGCTTTTCTATAAATAGAATAAAACATTAATTTCGAAACAGAATAAATGGAGTATAGGCTTTTAATTGTTTATAGATTTATAAATAAGCGTAATTTCTATATAAAATTTGGCTAAATAATCAAATTTTTAATATTAAAATTACATTATTGTAGATATATTAATTGTATAATTTTTACATCTCGCTGTTGTTTTTAAAAATAAAAAAGTAGCTTAGTAAATTTTGGAGCGATAAAAATGTAGAAATCTAAAATTAGTTAGACTTCAAATAAGAAAAGTTTTAAAGAAAACCAAACAAAGCAATAAATTTAAGTGCATACAAAAGGGAAAAAAATGAAACTGTCAGATAAATATGAAGTGTGGTGTTCTGAACAAGTCATATGATTAAATCGAGAGTAAAGACATGCTGCTGGTTGCATAGTTCGGTGTGATTCTCAGAGCACGCACACAAGTTAGAGAAATCTAATTAGCCAAACGATGTGCAAGTCACGTCCCTGGGACAGAGACTGTATCTTATTAGCGCAATCTGCTTTCGCCCGGTTGCTACTCATTATCATAACTGGACGGGTTCTGGCTTCTAAATTATATCAATCCTTTTGACTTGTATGCATGCAAATCGGTAGAACGTTGTATCATTTCCGAACACTTTTGTATATCATCTGAACAAAGTGTTTATCTCTAAACACAAATGACGTTACTCGAATAGGAAATAGTATCGACTTTCGCTTATATTTCCACAAAAGATTTCCTTTAGCTGTTTAACATTATAGCTGCGGATTTGCATCCTCTTATCTATTATGATATAGATTCCTACAACTGTTTACCACCGGGGCTTTATCGTTCATTGAATAATTAATATAGAATCACTGAAAATCGATTAACATGTTTTATGATCAGGCGTAAACTTAATTGTAGAACGATTAAAAAATATTAACTTTTAAATAGTTTTGTCGTTTAAGTAGTAGGCCTAGCTAGAAATGTTTTTTTTAATCATTTAGATCTATTGTTATGTAAAAACATTGCAATCTAACATCTTTATATGATGAATATATAATAGAAAAATTGTTTGTAAATTTAGTATTATTCGCAATTAAAGCATTCTCGTGTAGGCCTCACTTTTTTAAGATTGACGAATACATATTTACATTTAAGATTTAAGACTTTAGACAAAAATAAATGATAACTATCCTTCAAAGACATCATAATTTAAATTAAAATCTAATTTAGTTAATGTTAAGAAGTATAGTTTAAAGTTAAATAATAACATAAATAATTCATATATTTTCAGTTTTATGATTTTCAAAGTTAAGTAAAAATAAAATTTCACATTTTAACTAAATATTAGCTAACTTAAACGAGTTTAGTAATAATCATACAGATTTTTTGTCAACTAAATCGTTTAAGTTAGCTTATATTTAGTTAAAATATGAAATATTATTATTATTATTTTTAACTATAATATATATATAACGCATTCTATGCAAACTTATCGATATTATGTTTCATATTCTTGAATAAAAAATAACAAAATTTCCTGTCAGAATCACAACATATGACAGTTACTGATAACATTAGCTGACATTTCATGCAAATTTCTCGCATAAATACACGCAACGGAAATTCTGTAATCGTGCACTGGTTGATGGTAATGGTCCAAAATAAAACGAAAGATAAAAATTCTGTCAAATCTACGTGACAAAAGAATATTGCTCACATAAACTGTTTACAGAAGTCAGGTATTAATCTTATTAACAAGTTATTTGATATATTATGTGGTTTTTTGATAAGATTAAACTGTGTAATACATAACATGTACTGTACATTATTATTACCGTTTACACTGTAAATATTTTATTAAATAACAATAAATTCCGCATACCTGCAAGCTATATTTTATTACGTTTACAGCTTATAAGTTTAATCCAGACTGTTTAAACCAGGAACAAATAAATTTATTTATAATATGCCTAGGCCTAAATCAAAACAGGACCTAAATATTATCTAATTTTGGCCAAATACTGAATTTTCAACAGAAACCGCTCTACTTAAATTCTGTTTACAGCTATTAGTTATTGTTATTAATTAAATCTACTGTATTTATTGCAATTAGAAAAATCATTTTATTAAAAGTAATTAAGTCGCATACTAGCTCTTATCTAAAATTTAATTAATATTGATTATAATAAAGCTTTCGTTATATATCTCTCTTTCATTTACGGACATATTTCGTTAACGAAATGCAATGCAATCGAAATTCGGATTTGTAACGAATTATTTCAAATATTTTTTATTGGATACGTAAGATTTCGGTCGTCAATGATAATTTCGGATTATATATAAAGAACTTAACAATTCCCTGGAGAGAAAAACGAGTTTCGAGTATTATTTTTGCATTTTCACATCTCTTAAATCCTCCGAGAGGCTATTGGTTCTCATACATGGCGAGGAATTCCATGTTCTCTATTGGCAGAATCTCATCCTATAGGGATTCAATCCGAGATCAAAGCAAAGCAATCATTTCAGATTTATTCCAATCCTCTTCTTCTTTTAATGGGACAATTTAATTAACTTTTAGAAAATATTCCGAAAACTAACTTGACATTAGACAAATATTTACAAAAAAGATATTGCAAAAATCTTTTCCGTAACATAAAATATCTTAAGCGCTCACCTAAAAATATTGCCTACGCCAAAGCATTATTATGATGGGTAGTTACGATAAATTAAGAGTTAATTAGATAATTATTTATTCCGAATTAAAATATTGATTTTTTTAAGTGGAATCGCTCAAAGATAATAGAACAAATATTAAAAAATTAAGTTCGTAAAATATCTTTTTATGAATTAGCATCGGATCTTTTCAAATGACGACATTAATCTTCCGTGTTTCCATTTATTCTCGAAAGAAATAAACACAACGAAGAGTGAATAAGATTATATAGTTCATTTTTTTACCGACAAAGAAAGAGATTTTAAAATGCCAAAAAGAAATGGGATCTAAGCAAACTAAAACTACTGCAATCACCTAACCAAACGTTTTAAAGTTTTATTTTATTAGCCAGAGGGAAATGCTACCGAAATCATTCAATTGGTTCAAAATGGTCGTTAAAGTCTTGACAAGATGTGATTCGGAGGATCCGAGGAGGGTTGGACAGCCATTGGCATGATGGACATGACCTATTTCCGGAGGAAACGAAATTTGTCTGGAATTGATTCATTCTGCCTCCAGCCTGGCCATTTCTGCTTTTACCTTTAAATATACACCGATGGTAAAATAATAGCTCTTTTTTTCTATGCATTTTCAAAGGACAGTTGCAATAAAACTAGCGAATTATATAGATCTATAAGTTTATTGTGTTATTTATAAATCTTATAGATAGGTTTCCAGTTTGCTAACATAAGAATAGGAAGATATAAAAAATTAATATTATATAGGCCTATATTTTATTCAAGTAAATACTGAATAACGTAAATTATCAGCTTAGTTAATATATTTTCTACATCATTTGGTGTTATTAGCTAAAACTGTTACAACTCTAGCAAAATTCTTAATATTTAGAAAAATGTTTATGTTGTATACTTTAATTTTTAAATTTTACAATATTCTACAAGCTAAATAGCGTAAAAAATAATTATAGTTTTTTTTTTCCAAAATTATTGCCGTAAATGCATCACACTTGATAAATTTTTTACATAAATCGACAAGAATTCGAAGTGTTTTTCCCCACGAAAATTTTTTCCTTCCAACATTTTTCTTTTTTTTTTAATCTAAAACTCTTATGCAGAAATGTTCAAACTTTCGGTTTAAAGTATTCAAAGTGAAATCTGTTACAAGATATTTTCCACTTCAGATGACTAGAAACGGAGCGCAAATCTGACTACAGAGAAAGTGCATACATCGAACCAAAAATCTTATCTTGTGAAGGAACATTTTGACGACAAGTTTTACGATAGAAAAGTGACTTACGACACACGTGGTAACGTAGCGTTAATAAAATGTCATTTGGCACGCACGACACATCGCGTCAGCATTTAAAATCGCTTCATTTCCTACGTTGAAAATTAAGCTTATTCTACAGCTACATAATGTTGAACTATATGTCAAATTACTTCAGCGTAGAATAAAATCTTTATCAGTATAGAATAAAGCATTCTGGCTAAGAATTAATCCCAATTTTGTTAAACAATCTACCATACTAACTTAAGCCTATTATTATAACTGCATTTTTTTATGATGGCCTATATTACAAACAGTGCCCAAATAAATTTAATAGGCAATTTTCATGTATTATAAGTGGAAAGAAACACGACCAATTTATTTAAAAATCTAGTAGGTTATTTATTTAAATTCTTCATAAATATGTAAAGTAATTCGATATTTGACACGGAAAAAATTGTCTTAATTAACTAAATAATACATTTTTAAAATGAAAATTTGATTTATAAAAACAATTACTAGACTTCTGATTACTAATCGCTCATGGAACAATGCGTTATAATCGATTCGATTTGTTTATAAGAGAAAAAAAAAAGTTATTTTATACGTTTTACAAGTCAGGCCTTGATAATGGTTGCAATCAACAATAACTATTGAATATGTCATTATTTATAAAACTAAATTTACAAATTAGACATTTTTGTCTAAGCCAAAATAAATGTTTAAATTTTAGCATTAAATCTAACAAATCTCAATTAATTAAAGATATTTCTTCGATAATCGAATGCCAATTTATTTAAGGCCTTTCATTTACAAACATTGAATTCTTAAATCTTGTTAAAATTCGATCAGATTGCAAGGATGGTTAACTCTAACTTACAGATTTATACAGAAAGATTAATCTTTATCATGCTTTAAATATTTCAAACAAGAAATTAAATAAGATAGCATAAGCTAAAGCTGGGAAATAATAGCTTAGGTTTTACTGAAATGCTGAAAAAATATTCTGAAATGCTGTATTTCAAATTTTTCATACAAACTAACCGATATAAAGTTTTCATAGGCCTATAATCTAACTTACTTATAACCTACACACTGTATATCTTTAAAATAGAGATTTAGTCAAACAATAATACAGGAAAAAATTGACGTATAAAATATATCTGTTAGAATAGGCCTACTATCTGTTTTAGGCCTTCATTTAACTTGGAATCCTGTTTAAAAATACATAAATAATTTATTTCCATTCTTCTTTATAAGTAATAGGAATAACAATGATCTTATATATTTTATTAAATCTTAAAATCTTTATTTACAGTTAGATTTGTTAACAGTTTTGTTTTTCTATTTGATAGTTTTGTCTAATAACGCAGAATGTTAGTATTTATTTTAATTTATGCTACATCTTATGTTATAAATATAGGCTAAATCTATGTTAACATTTTTTAAACAGTTACAGAAGAAAAATAAAAAGATATAAAAAATATATCGCATTATTAAGTAATCTCTAAAAGTATTTTATTGCGATATATCTAAACCTTACAGGCAAAATTAAATTTATTAGGCCACTTGGACAACTAATTCTTTCCTTATTTAAATCTAAATCAGTAGAAATTAAAAAATATCTTTTTAAAGAGCAAAGAATTTTTTAACCATCAATTTTTACGTTAATCATTCATCAACGTATTACTAGAATAAGGATTTGTCTTTGCAGGTATTTCAAAGAAATGATTATTTCACTGAGAAACTAAAGCATACAAAACCAAAAAAAGAAACAACTATAAACGTAAACTATCTCAGTAGGAGAGATCTGAACTCCACATCTACCAACTGTTACATTTATTTATTTCGCTATCCGTTGCTTTTCCGTCTTTTCAAAGGAATTCACTTGTTTATTCTAACGGCACTATATAATGTAAAAAGACTTACTACTAGCACATTCTTTGACATGCCACATGTTTGGCAGTGATTTCTTTCTTTCGTTTTAACCTTAGTTTCTCTAAGCATTCATCTTTGCTAGAAAATCGCTGTCGGAGGTCCCTTCAAGCATCTGACATACAGTTAACTATGCTCGATTCTTGCGTTGATATCTGCCAAGTGTAAGGTTGAGTTCGTAGCCTTTGACCCTCGAAAGAGTTATTCTAAGTAATAAATAAACGAAAAAGGATTTTTAGTGGAGTCATGCGAAGGTGACAAACTACATACCGACAAAGCTTTCTTTAAACGAATACTTTTTTCTAGAATATTTCTTGGCAGTCGATGTTTGTCAATTTGATCGAGTGTTTCAAGTATCACACCTATTGTTTATGATTTCGTAGTAACTTCTCATGCACCAGGAAAAATCCAGATAATATATTTATTATTAGTTCTATATAAATTCGTTAGACTATAACTTCTAAATTTATTAACATATTACTTAAAACATATTTCAAGTCTCATAACTCTTTAACATTGCAACTACTAGTAAGAATAATTACGATATTTAATTTTCTAACAAATAATTCAAAAATATAACTCAACGTTAAAAATTAAGTTAAACTTTACTGATTAAATTTATAACAATGCTACAGAAACTCTACAGTTTAGAAATGACTACGGCTAAGATGTTTAAGTTGATTATTGTATTAATGCTAATAATTTTAGGTTAAAAATATACATTTTATTGCATTAAACGGAAGCTCTTTCACTTCCAGAATGATTTACTTATAAAATTTGCGAATAATGCTAAAGCAATCCTGCAAAAAATTTAATATGGAAAAAGCTATTATTATGCATTAAAAACAGAAGAAAAACTTGTACGTGCTTATATATTTACTATAACTTACACAATTTTTATAACATTAAATTTATGTAAATATTATAAGAGATGAGTTAGTGCAGATGTTTGGAGGAAATTTTAATTGACTTTTTTGATACACTCTAACTGCTAAATTTGGCAATATCTATTACCAAATTTATACATAAATTTTGGTCAAAACAACCTTCAGAAAATATAAGAGACTCTCTATTTAATGCGATAAGTCGAATCGATTAGTAAAATAATTTTAAATATATGAAAAGCATCGCATGAAAGTGTGAATTTAATTTCAAACTTTCAGGATTCAGATGTATATTAATTTCTTAACAGATAATGATTTTTAAAGTAAAATATAAACAAGAACGACACAGAGAGAGAAAGTAATATTTGAGGACATTATAAATCCATCTAGTTACTATCAGTCGCTTACATAACTGACAAGACAAAAACCACGTCAGGACTAACAGCGACATAGATAGAGACATGAATGAACCATCCTACCATTAGGCACATTATCTGCCTCCATCAAGAGTGTTAGAAGAATATTAAACAGGTGACTCACAGCGATTACTCGCCATGCATTTTTGATGGTTTCTGGAGGGTAGAAAATTGTCGTCCCTGAAAGTTTAAACATAGCTACCCCCATAGGTCTAATTCGGCCATAGTAAGTTAAGCGCCAAACTTCCAACAAGCGAATGAGAGTAATGATTCTATAAGGGATGGACGTTGACTAAGATCTGAGCTACCATTCGTCGCCTGATTCACGCAACTGTATGGATAATTCTTACAATTTTTCAATCAACATCAAACGAAATCACCAGTAATATTTATTATTTCTCATTTTTTACTACAAACAAATATTACTTTTAAGACATGGAATGCTTATGTATGAAAACAGACCACTTCCCTAAAGCCGTTAATGTTATGTAACTAATTATTTGCATAAAAGTTATTATTATTATATAAAATATTTACAATTCTTAAATATTATAAAATTAATCTATTTAATTTTTAAATAATTTAACTTTTTGGTTTTTTTGTTTCAGATTTAACTATAACTTTTACATTTTTTTCTAGGAAAAGAAAAGTCGAAAATTCTAAATAGATTCTTGTTGAACAATCAACTGGTATAGAGTTTAAATGATAAAAAATATAAAATAAGCAAGTTAATAGGAACTAATTTTTATTTATAAAAATGTCATATCTATAAAGACCACGAAACTTTTAAAATTTTAAAAATGTAACTATAATTTAATTTAAATAAGTTAATTCTGGTAGTGGATCTTTGTAAGTTTATAATTAATTAAAATAAAAATATAAAAATATAAAAATTAAACAATTTACAGTTTACAATGATAGAAAACAATTTTTCAACACATCACACGAAAACTTTGCAGTTTAGAATGATCTTTACGAAGTTATTTTTCAACGAGATAAAATCGGAAATCTACTTAATAATTTGGAAAATAACATAATAATTTCGATTTTTTTTTTAAATTTAATCTTACCTTCGGTTTTAGAAACGAGAAACATTTGGAAAATAAGAAAGGCAACGGCCTAATAGCTTATTTGGACAGTTTGACCCCGTAACCTGTATCCTTCAATCGGAAATAGTCACTGATGTTTCAGTGTACACTCTTGTCAACACTAATATGACGTCATCTAAAATCAGAGGTTCACAGGGGCGACCCCAAACGGGCCTGTCATAACTGACAGCTACTCAAATATCTTTATAGCATGGCTACTACCTCCATCAAGGACAGAAACAACATTCTTTGTCTCTTCTGTTCTTTGTATCCGGCTAATTGTCACATAAAACTATCGCTGTTTGATTACAAATGCTTTTTCCTTTCTGATTCTTTGTTTCACGGAATATTTATATTTTCACAACTAAAAATATAAATTTCGTCGAATGAGAACAAGACCACGTTAGAAAGTAAGTGTAGATATTTTTAAAATTCTCATTTCAAACATTGAAAGAAAAAAAATATATATATATTGTTATTTGCTTGACAATTGCAAATATTGTCTTTGAATTAATAAAATTTCGAGACAAATGTTAGCGAAGAAATAAATTTAAACAATAAAAAACAATATATTGCACATGACAAAATATTTATTTGTGATATTTCATTTAACTCCACTGATAGTTTAGTTTTCATATTAAGCAGGGAAAATGTTTGCTTTTCATAAAATATATTCTTAGAAAGAAAATAAACAATCATAACTTCATTAATTAATACACAAAATCGAAATTTTGTTGCACCTGCAATTTTATGAATAGTCACCCATAAGAATAATATTTACATACAACTACTGTATTGGTAATATTTACAGATAAATGTGGAAATATTATTATGTAAACTATATATATCAAACGAACCTACAAAAATAGGATTTCAAACGTGCAAAAAAATCGAATTTTTGCATTATTAGGCCTGTAAGAATATTTATTGCAACTATAAAGTGAACCACAGTTATATAAATTTGTGTTTATATTATAGATATTCTAATTTATAATTTTCGTTTTATAAAATTTATTAGAGTTGTAGGCCTATATCAATGTTCTATAATGCTTATGTTTTGAGTATAATAAGACCATTAAAATATTTTGTAGGATTTTTATAAGATTGATTAAGGCATATGCATAGATACATTTATATAAAAAATGGATAGCTCATTGTTCTGTCTTATTCAGTACATACAGAAGAATTGTATGCTATTCTCCTGTATTTAAATTATTTAGAAGTGCCGTCTGGTATTTACTTTTCTATTTTTGTATACAGAAGAATACTTGTATACTTTTGTATATTACTAGATTTGTATATACAGTACTATAGAAGTTATCAATAAGTTATTAGGTAAACTACTCGTTCATCTCATAATTTATTGAATCTATTTTGAAAACTTTAGTTTCACTTAAATTTAAATAAACAAAATTAATTATTACTGTATAGATTCCAGTAAATTTTGTAAAGCAAACAGTCGTTTTTATAAATTTTTAATCAGAATTGAATTTACGCATTCGAGCTTATCCATATTTGATACTTTAGAAGTTATGTAAACTAATTAATTCTTTAATTATTTCGCATAATCTCCTGATATGTATCAGTTCGAATACTTATTTAGAACGAAAATCTATTCTATTATTAAAAATGCTTAAAATCACTTTAAATTCTGAATTATTCTCTGAGAAGATCTTAAGATCTGAAGATCTTGGATACAATTTTTAACATAAATATGTAAAAAGTTATGCCGAAAACAATTTTAGAATTGATTTATCTCAGTAAAACAACATTTAGCTACATTTTTATGATATTATTATTTACATATACATGTGTGACGATAGGAAGCTAAAATTAAATAACATTTTTAACACAAACTTACCTGCGACGCATACAGATCGGTTAATTCAGATAGTTTAAAACTTTAAAATTAAAAATAAGAGAAAAAATTCGAAAGATAAGTTGTACAGAGGCTTATATAACGAGAATAAGACATAAATATCCGCCATAGTTCAGAGATTACGTCATTACAACTGATAAGATTTCCGTTACAGAGTGCGGGTGATGACATAAAAATCTCCAATTTCTCGTATCATTCGTCTACTCGTAGTCATTAAGCAGATTTAAAGAACAGCAATTACACTGAAGAAAATAGGGATTAAACTTCTTTTTTTTGCTCAAAAGTTTCAAAGCAGAGAAAAAGACTTGGCAACTCTACGACGACGAGCAGTAAACTTATGTTTATTTAAAACTCATCTGGGACAGTTGTACGCTATTCGTTTATTGACTGTGTATTACACATCACATATTTACTCAATTTATTAAACAGATAGTTTTTTTTTTAAACTTGGGTAACTTAAGTAAAGACAGAATAAAGAAGTTTTCCTTTTGAAATTTTTCTTTTGAAGTGGCTGATATTTTCCTTGCTTAAACCAACAGGCCTAAACATCAAAAATATATAGAATATTCGAACAAATAATATAAACACATTTATAACAAAGAATTTTATATTCTTGTAGATAAATAGAATACAAACACGTGAAACACCGTAAATGAAACACATGACAGATGTTTTCAGTAGTTTATAGAATAAATAATACACTAAAATTTCTCGAATGCTTATAAAATTTCAGAACTAATTTTATAAGCATTCGAGGAATTTAAATAGTAAATTTTTAAAATATAGTAGCATACAGTATGTGATTTTATACTTTTATTAACATAGATACAATTTATGTTTATTTGTTAAACATAAATGCAGAAATTTTGAAAATAGACCTATGATTATTATATATTGACTATTAACTAACTCTCCATATAGGCTAAACAAAGGTATTAGTTTTCTCACGAAAAGATTTTCTTAAAATTGATAAGAAATACTTAGCATTCACATAGATAATGACTATGTTTATAGATTTAAATTTATGTATGAATTTTTTTAAAATATATTTTAAAAAAA